>JAURVB010013592.1:0-60072 GCA_033002965.1 Piper betle | reverse complement strand
TAAACCCTAAACCCTAAACCCTAAACCCTAAACCCTAAACCCTAAACCCTAAACCCTAAACCCTAAACCCTAAACCCTAAACCCTAAACCCTAAACCCTAAACCCTAAACCCTAAACCCTAAACCCTAAACCCTAAACCCTAAACCCTAAACCCTAAACCCTAAACCCTAAACCCTAAACCCTAAACCCTAAACCCTAAACCCTAAACCCTAAACCCTAAACCCTAAACCCTAAACCCTAAACCCTAAACCCTAAACCCTAAACCCTAAACCCTAAACCCTAAACCCTAAACCCTAAACCCTAAACCCTAAACCCTAAACCCTAAACCCTAAACCCTAAACCCTAAACCCTAAACCCTAAACCCTAAACCCTAAACCCTAAACCCTAAACCCTAAACCCTAAACCCTAAACCCTAAACCCTAAACCCTAAACCCTAAACCCTAAACCCTAAACCCTAAACCCTAAACCCTAAACCCTAAACCCTAAACCCTAAACCCTAAACCCTAAACCCTAAACCCTAAACCCTAAACCCTAAACCCTAAACCCTAAACCCTAAACCCTAAACCCTAAACCCTAAACCCTAAACCCTAAACCCTAAACCCTAAAACCCTAAACCCTAAACCCCTAAACCCTAAACCCTAAACCCTAAACCCTAAACCCTAAACCCTAAACCCTAAACCCTAAACCCTAAACCCTAAACCCTAAACCCTAAACCCTAAACCCTAAAACCCTAAACCCTAAACCCTAAACCCTAAACCCTAAACCCTAAACCCTAAACCCTAAACCCCAAACCCTAAACCCTAAACCCTAAACCCTAAACCCTAAACCCTAAACCCTAAACCCTAAACCCTAAACCCTAAACCCTAAACCCTAAACCCTAAACCCTAAACCCTAAACCCTAAACCCTAAACCCTAAACCCTAAACCCTAAACCCTAAACCCTAAACCCTAAACCCTAAACCCTAAACCCTAAACCCTAAACCCTAAACCCTAAACCCTAAACCCTAAACCCTAAACCCTAAACCCTAAACCCTAAACCCTAAACCCTAAACCCTAAACCCTAAACCCTAAACCCTAAACCCTAAACCCTAAACCCTAAACCCTAAACCCTAAACCCTAAACCCTAAACCCTAAACCCTAAACCCTAAACCCTAAACCCTAAACCCTAAACCCTAAACCCTAAACCCTAAACCCTAAACCCTAAACCCTAAACCCTAAACCCTAAACCCTAAACCCTAAACCCTAAACCCTAAACCCTAAACCCTAAACCCTAAACCCTAAACCCTAAACCCTAAACCCTAAACCCTAAACCCTAAACCCTAAACCCTAAACCCTAAACCCTAAACCCTAAACCCTAAACCCTAAACCCTAAACCCTAAACCCTAAACCCTAAACCCTAAACCCTAAACCCTAAACCCTAAACCCTAAACCCTAAACCCTAAACCCTAAACCCTAAACCCTAAACCCTAAACCCTAAACCCTAAACCCTAAACCCTAAACCCTAAACCCTAAACCCTAAACCCTAAACCCTAAACCCTAAACCCTAAACCCTAAACCCTAAACCCTAAACCCTAAACCCTAAACCCTAAACCCTAAACCCTAAACCCTAAACCCTAAACCCTAAACCCTAAACCCTAAACCCTAAACCCTAAACCCTAAACCCTAAACCCTAAACCCTAAACCCTAAACCCTAAACCCTAAACCCTAAACCCTAAACCCTAAACCCTAAACCCTAAACCCTAAACCCTAAACCCTAAACCCTAAACCCTAAACCCTAAACCCTAAACCCTAAACCCTAAACCCTAAACCCTAAACCCTAAACCCTAAACCCTAAACCCTAAACCCTAAACCCTAAACCCTAAACCCTAAACCCTAAACCCTAAACCCTAAACCCTAAACCCTAAACCCTAAACCCTAAACCCTAAACCCTAAACCCTAAACCCTAAACCCTAAACCCTAAACCCTAAACCCTAAACCCTAAACCCTAAACCCTAAACCCTAAACCCTAAACCCTAAACCCTAAACCCTAAACCCTAAACCCTAAACCCTAAACCCTAAACCCTAAACCCTAAACCCTAAACCCTAAACCCTAAACCCTAAACCCTAAACCCTAAACCCTAAACCCTAAACCCTAAACCCTAAACCCTAAACCCTAAACCCTAAACCCTAAACCCTAAACCCTAAACCCTAAACCCTAAACCCTAAACCCTAAACCCTAAACCCTAAACCCTAAACCCTAAACCCTAAACCCTAAACCCTAAACCCTAAACCCTAAACCCTAAACCCTAAACCCTAAACCCTAAACCCTAAACCCTAAACCCTAAACCCTAAACCCTAAACCCTAAACCCTAAACCCTAAACCCTAAACCCTAAACCCTAAACCCTAAACCCTAAACCCTAAACCCTAAACCCTAAACCCTAAACCCTAAACCCTAAACCCTAAACCCTAAACCCTAAACCCTAAACCCTAAACCCTAAACCCTAAACCCTAAACCCTAAACCCTAAACCCTAAACCCTAAACCCTAAACCCTAAACCCTAAACCCTAAACCCTAAACCCTAAACCCTAAACCCTAAACCCTAAACCCTAAACCCTAAACCCTAAACCCTAAACCCTAAAACCCTAAACCCTAAACCCTAAACCCTAAACCCTAAACCCTAAACCCTAAACCCTAAACCCTAAACCCTAAACCCTAAACCCTAAACCCTAAACCCTAAACCCTAAACCCTAAACCCTAAACCCTAAACCCTAAACCCTAAACCCTAAACCCTAAACCCTAAACCCTAAACCCTAAACCCTAAACCCTAAACCCTAAACCCTAAACCCTAAACCCTAAACCCTAAACCCTAAACCCTAAACCCTAAACCCTAAACCCTAAACCCTAAACCCTAAACCCTAAACCCTAAACCCTAAACCCTAAACCCTAAACCCTAAACCCTAAACCCTAAACCCTAAACCCTAAACCCTAAACCCTAAACCCTAAACCCTAAACCCTAAACCCTAAACCCTAAACCCTAAACCCTAAACCCCAAAACCCTAAACCCTAAACCCTAAACCCTAAACCCTAAACCCTAAACCCTAAACCCTAAACCTAAACCTTCAGCCTAAACGATAAAACCCTAAACCATAAAACGTAAACCCTAAACCCCAAAACCCTAAAACCATAAAACCGTAAATCCTTAACCCTAAACGTTAAACCTAAACCTTAAGCTCTAAACGTTAAACCTAAACCTTAAGCCCTAAACGATAAACCCTAAACCTTAAACGGTAAACGCTAAACCTAAAACCCAAAACCCTTAAACCCTAAAACCCTAAAACCCTAAAACTCTAAATCCTAAACCCTAAACGTTAAACCTAAACCTTAAGCCCGAAACGATAAACTTTAAACCTTAAACCCTAAACCATAAATTTTAAACATCAGGGCAATTGTGCTGCTTTTCATGCCCTTGCAATAGATTGGAGCTCATAGTGATACTCAGCCTCCATGGTTGAAGGATCATCGGCACGAACGGAAACATCATTTTGAATATTCTTATCCCTGAGAGATTGATTTTCAATGCACTTCTCAGAAGAATCGTTATTTTTACAAGTGTGTCTAGCCGTGGAACTTTTTGTGTGTCACGCCCACTGCCATTGCTGTCTTTTCATCATGGCCAGGCAGGGGCAACCGTTGCAGGGCAGGGGCAATAGAGGGGAGATCAAGGTGGAGCGAAATGGGAGGGGGCGACCATGGCAGGGGGTGGGCGACCGGGCAGGACAGCACCACGACGGGTGGGGGCGACCATAACCGGGTGGGGCGGGATCTTTGGGCGTGGTCCAATCTTGTCGTGGCCTGCCATGTCCGCCGTTCTGCAGTCAAATTTGGCCAATGGGAGGCCAACCAAGGCAGCCCACAACCGACAATAGCCAATAATTAGACACCTAGAAAAAGAACTTTCCAGTTCACTTAGAATGACCTTGTTTTCTCTTTTTTAAATAGATCTAGATCATTCTTATAAATAGACACCAGTTCAAAGTTTAGTTTTTTAAAAAAAACAACAGATCTTGGACGGTCTAGATCAGATCAAAGTTTAGTTTTTTACCAGGGTGCAGGACAACGCCCTATATATATATATAGAGAGAGAGAGAGAGAGAGAGAGAGAGAGAGAGAGAGAGAGAGAGAGAGAGAGAGAGAGGGCAGCGCTGGTCTTTGCTACCCCATTTTGGCAGCACATCCAGCGCTACCCTTTTTGGCCATTGGATCTGATCCAACGCCTCACAGCAACCACCCCCAGCCACCGGCTCCTCCCCCTTGCCCCCTGCGCCCAACCCGCCGCCCATGCCGTCGCCCCCTCCCCCGGCTGGCCATCCCCTTCTACCGCGGCCCGCCTCGCCCCTTGACGTGCCAAACTCGTTGCTTCCAGGGTAAAAAAATTTTAATGGGCATTAGTAACTGCATTTATAATCAACTAATAAAATTAAACAGTGAATTTACAGGAACAATGAAAAAAAATTTGTTGAGGACATAATGGTTGCCTTGATTTCTTATACTTATGTTTCAATCAGCGTAAAAAAATATATGTTCAGGTCAAAAATATTTGTGAGTGTAGTCGAGGAGGCTAGATTTGTACCTGTCAACCGAGAACAATCCAGCCGAAGACAAGCATTCAGGTAAGATTTAAGCCTTTCAAAGTACTTTGACTAAATTAAATTTTGTTTATTGCAGCTATTTTAGTTGAAAATAATCTTAGTTTTTATATATTTTTTATTTTTTAAGAATGGACAATCTTCAAGATAATGGATATGAGGAAGAAGAATTAGGCCCGCATATTACAATAGTCTATCCTAGTATAAAGGATGAGTTTAAACCGAAAGTTGGAATGGAATTTGATTATTTTGACGATGCACTCAACTTCTAAAACCCTAAAACCCTAAAACCATAAACCCTAAACCATAAACCCTAAACCATAAACCCTAAACCATAAACCCTAAACCATAAACCCTAAACCCTAAACCCTAAACCCTAAACCCCTAAACCCTAAAACCCTAAAACCCTAAAACCCTAAATCCTAAACCCTAAACGTCAAACCTAAACCTTAAGCCCTAAACGATAAACTTTAAACCCTAAACCCTAAACCATAAATTGTAAACATCAGGGCAATTGTGCTGCTTTTCATGCCCTTGCAATAGATTGGAGCTCATAGTGATACTCAGCCTCCTTGGTTGAAGGATCATTGGCACGAACGGAAACATCATTTTGAATATTCTTATCCCTGAAAGATTGATTTTCAATGCACTTCTCAGAAGAATCGTTATTTTTACAAGTGTGTCTAGCCGTGGAACTTTTTGTGTGTCACGCCCACTGCCATTGCTGTCTTTTCATCATGGCCAGGCAGGGGCAACTATTGCAGGGCGGGGGCAACAGAGGGGAGATCAAGGTGGAGCGAAATGGGAGGGGGCGACCATGGCAGGGGGTGGGCGACCGGGCAGGGCAGCACCACGACGGGTGGGGGCAACCATAACCGGGCGGGGCAGGATCTTTGGGCGTGGTCCAATCTTGTCGTGGCTCCTCCCCCTTGCCCCCTGCGCCCAACCCGCCGCCCCTGCTGTCACCCCCCGCCCCCGGCTGGCCATCCCCTTCTACCGCGGCCCGCCTCCCCCTTGACATCCCAAACTCGTTGCGTCTAGGGTAAAAAAAATTTTAATGGGCATTAGTGAGTGCATTTATAATCAACTAATAAAATCAAATAGTGAATTTACAGAACAATGAAAAAAAATTTGTTGAGGACATAATGGTTGCCTTGATTTCTTATACTTATGTTTCAATCAGCGTAAAAAATTATATGTTCAGGTGAAAAATATTTGTGAGTGTAGTCGAGGAGGCCAGATTTGTACCTGTCAACCAAGAACAAATCCAGCCGAAGACAAGCATTCAGGTAAGATTTAAGCCTTTCAAAGTACTTTGACTAAATTAAATTCTGTTTATTGCAGCTATTTTAGTTGAAAATAATCTTAGTTTTTATATATTTTTTATTTTTTAAGAATGGACAATCTTCAAGATAATGGATATGAGGAAGAAGAATTAGGCCCGCATATTACAATAGTCTATCCTAGTCTAAAAGATGAGTTTAAACCGAAAGTTGGAATGGAATTTGATTACTTTGACGATACACTCAACTTCTACAATAGTTACTTAAAAATGGCCGGATTTTATGTACATAAACATAGTATAAATTATCATAAGAGAACAAAAGAGTTATGATCACAAGTGTTTGTGTGTTCAAAATAGGGGGTGGGCATTGGTTGGACAGACATCGGACAAGTTATTGTCCGCGTGTGCCAGAAATTTTGTCGGACTTTAAAAATTGAGAGCATGCTAACTAAATTGGAAGTGGTTTGATATGATTATTAATTTGAATGTATAGTTCTAAATTCCTAAATATAAGAGTGACTTTTATCTTTTTTCTATGTGTCATTTTTTACTATTTTAGATATTAAATATCAATTTTATATATAAACTTAATTAATTTTATTGTATATTATATTTTGAAATTTTCATAAATTATAATATTAGCCTTACAAATGTTGAAGATATTATATTATTGATAAAAAATATCAGACACTCAGTCGGTCGTTCGGTCGGACAAAAAATGTTCATGTTTGGCTTGTTTTAATTCGGTCCAATTCAGTCAGTCAAATTCGGTCGAACATACTTCGGACTTCGGTCAGACGACAAATTCAGATATCTGCGCCCACCCCTAGTTATAAAGAAGGAGATATAAAAGAAGATGAGGCACAAAGAGAAATACCCCACAAAGAAAAAGGAGAAGTCATCCTATAAGTAGAGAAGATTGTCATGCACGCATTAGGGTAACTAAAAATACAAAGGGCACATGGAAGGTCATGCATTTTGAAGAAGGACATAGTCATGCACTCCTGACACTATTAAAAACTCAATTTCTCAGGTCACATAGGCATGTTACAAGTGTAAACCGAAATTTTGATTAATACATTTTGAGAGGCTAACATAATAACTTCTCAACTAATGCGTATGCTTAAAATTGAAGCAGGTGGGGCTGAAAATATTAGTTGTACAGAAAAAGATATTAGAAATGCCCAGACAAAAAATAAAGAAGAGATAAAGGAAATAGATGCCCAATTATTGTTGGAACATTTCGAGGAAATAAAAGAGATGAATGACTCCTTTTTTTATTCCTATGAAGTAGATGATGAGGGTAGAATGAAGCATTATTTTGGGGCGAATGGAATTGGAAGAAAAAATTATCAACTTTTCTCAAATATGATGATTTTTTATACAACATATGATACAAATAAATATGCACTTGTTTTTACACCATTCACCAGAGTAAACCATCACAGGCAAATAATTACATTTGGATGTGTTTTTTTGTGTAATAAGAAGACTGAGCCTTTTGTGTTGTTGTTTGAAACATTTTTGAAATGCATGGATGGAAGGCATCCAAGGGCAATTGTTACTTATCAAAATCCTGCAATGAATAAAGCAATTAAATTGACATTTCCTTCAACATATCATCGTCGTTGCATTAGGCATATCCTTAAGAAGGAGAGTAAAAAATTAGGTGTAATTGCTCATTGAAGGGAGTCTTATGAGCCATTCTAAAGTTTAATTTATGGTGCCGAAAACAAAGAAGAATTTGAATCAAAATTGAGTGAAATAATGAAAGACAATTATGTGGAGGAAAATGAGTGGTTAAAATTCATATATACAATTCGTCATGTGTGGGTGTCTGTGTATAGTAAAGGTATATTTTTTACTGGTATAAGAATTTAGCAAAGAAGCGAATCTCAAAACTCATTTTACTCAAGGTATGTGAACAAAAAAATGTCTTATTAAGTTTATACATAGATTTGAGGGAATTATCAAAAGGCAGAGATTAAACGAGATTAAAGAATCTTATGAAAACTCATATAAAAGCCCCAAATTGGTCACTCCATTTAAAATGGAATCTAAGATGGCAAAGGTTTATACTCGAAAAATGTTTTATAAGTTTCAAGAAGAATTACAATACAGTTTAGTTTGTTGCTTATCTTGTAAGAAATTAGATGAGGAGGATGTTGAACAGTATGATGTAACATGTTGTAGATATAATAAAGAGTCGGTTGCACGTGTTACTTACAAGGGAGTTGACATGTAGTTGTCAAGTTTTGGAAAGTACAGGCATTCCATGTAGGCATTTGCTCTATGTACTGAGATTGAATGAGGGGGATATTTTTCCAGAACTTTATATCATGAAGAGATGAACACTTGAAATAGCAAAGGAAGTCGTTTTTTATGGTGATGGAGTGTTTTTTATCTAATTGGGAGAATTGCACTATATATTTAATCCATGGGCCAAAAACACATATTCATCATCTGAGAAATTTGACCTAGCCATGCAAAAAATTTTAGAGATAAAGAAAATAGTAGAAGATGTGGTAGATGATCCACATCATGGAATACAAGTCCGGCATGGAATACAAGTACATCATAGAATACAAGTACATCCACTGGCACAATCAAAGACAAAAGGAAGTGGTAAAAGATGGAAGAGTGGTAAAGAACTTGCAATGGACCATATGGTAAAAGATAGGCTATACCATGGTTGCAATAAATGGGGAGTTAAGCATGATAAATGCACTTGCCCTGCAATTGTAGCGCATCGGTAATGTTGTTTAACACAACCCTTGTTTTGATCTTTGTTATATATAATTTTTGTGATTATTTTCCATATTTTGTTTTTAAATATGTAGGCAAAAAATTTTACAACTGAAAGTAGAGTCGTGGCATCTATTCAACGGCATCAGTGCGATGATGGTGAATCTCAAAGCAGTGATGCAGAACAAATATGATAGCTCTGAATCTAGAAGGATTGTATAATGCTAGTGATTTGTAACTTGCTTCCATGAATTGTTATTGACTTTAATCAAACTTGACAAATTTATAACTTGTAAGTTTGTACTTTTATTCATTATATGGAAGAAAGTTAAATAAGATGGCTCCATGTGTTTTGATTTTGATGTGTTGCCGACTTCATCTACATAATTTAAATGTTAGCAGAATATATAAGAGTATGCCATTTTTTGTAATTTATAGTTGATCACAAAATTAATTTTTCAACTAATTACCAAATTAAGATGCATTATTTTATAATATTGACTCGAGTCAAGACCGAGTCAAGTTTTAAATGACTCGAGTCGGGACCGAGTCAATTTTTTATTGGCTTGACTCTAGTCAATACCGAGTCAATTTTTTATTGACTTGTCTCGAGTCGATACTGAGTTAATTTTTTATTTACTTGACTGGGGTTAATACCAAGTCAATTTTTTATTTACTTGACTCAAGTTGATACCGAGTTTAATTTTTTTTTACTTGAGTCGAGCCCATGGCAACAAGGGCCGGTGATGGGGGTAGTGGCAGGGGCCGATGCGAGGGGGCCGCGACCACGGGTGGGGGCAGGGGGCCGTAGTCGAGGGGCGGCGGGGGCCCGCGGCCGAGGGGGCGAAAGGGGGCCGTGGCCGAGGGGGCGACAAGGGGCAACGACTTGGGCTGATCGTCGGCGACGCCGGCCATGTCAGCGAGCGGGCCGCTGCAGGGGCAGGTGGGCAGGCCGCTCCAGGGAGGCAGCTCGGGGGCAGGGAGGGGGGGAATTGTTGTGTGCTATGGGCCGTTGGATCAAATTCAATGGCCCATATTCCATGCATTGCAACACTGTATATATATATATATATATTACAACATTTGTATACAGCATACATAATATTAATCAAAAGATGACCTCCCACATTATAATAACCTACAAATGACCAGCAGTAGCACTAATTCTATATATTTTGATATATTAATATTTTTTTCAAAAACAAAAAGAAACAAGAAATTAAGATTGAAGGAGATCATTTAGCGATACCTTGGAACGTGAGTAATAAAAATCGGTTGGTATACGATAGGAAGTTGATCTGGATGGAACACTATCGACTTCCAAGAACCAGATTCATCCAAAGAGCACTTGCCCAAACAAACATGAGTCGAACGCTCATCCCTGCAATAGAAGTAGATGCTGTTCTTGGTGAAAAAATCTGATGGCCAGACATGGGAATTACCATACCATGTCGACCTCGAGCACCCTCGTCCCAAAAACAGCATTTGGTCGCCAAGATCATTTACCTGCACTAACGTCTTTACAACCTCATCCACTCTATGCACGGTGAACCTTGGACAACCTGGACTCTTATGCGCAAAGTTGTAGAGGGTGACGATGAGCAACTCCTTGCGGCAAGACTCAACAAGAAAGTAAACAAATTCAGGAAAAGGCTTATCATTGATAGACGGGGAGGGAGTGTTTTGTTCCATGGGAACAGCAATCCTCGAGGACTTCTTCGTCGGGGGGTTGAAGACATCCATAGACGTTATTATTCCATGAGAACTGACGCAATAAAGTAGGCCGCCATGAAAAATTAGATCGTTGAGTGGTTCCATAGTCTTGATTCTTGTCCACTTATCACTCCTCCCAATACCACAAATATGGACGCTGCCAAGAACATTAGCTATCGCCGCGACAAAGACAAAGCTGCTTGAATCTAATCGCAAGCAAGTAAGGGCAGCAAGGGTTAGGTGTGGCATTTGTCTTGGTGGAGGTGGGAGTGGGAGGGTGTTGCCGGTAAAGGGGTTGTAGATGATGATGTTGCATGGTGGGACGAGTGAGGGTGAAGGATCAACACACAACAGGTATTGGCGGTACGATGCCTTGGCACGGCCAACCCACACGCCGTCTACAAGTGGACAAGGGTGGTGTGGAGAGGCGAAAGACGGGACGAGGGAGAAAAACTAAATGCTTGAATGTAAAACAAATAAATAAAAAAACTCAATCGACTAGCCTCCCATTTAAGATCGCACGCCATTCACGCCCGCGGACACGAGTTACCGAGAGAAGGGGGGCAAAGAGTAGAAGCGGGGAGGAAGACGCGACGACGACCGAGACCGTGGCCTGCGGGAGCGGACGGCTGGGGACGGCGCCGCCGGTGACCTGTCGCCGGAACTTGGCCAAAGAAGACCTCACACCGCCGGAAACTGTTTTGATCTAGCGCTGTACGGTGGTGTACTAAGAAGCAATGTCGGCGGGGTGGTAGTAATCAATTGAATTGGTCGAGTTCGGGGATATACCCGCCCGGGTCAATCCATTGTGAGGTCTTGGGACGCTTTCGGCAATTTTTTGTTTTATTGCGGTATTATGTTTATGTTTCACTCTCTCACTTTGTTTTGGTGATCTCATAAAGTTGGACCAATTGAAAATAAGCATGTTCAATTCAAATTACATGTAATTTTTATGTTACACATTCACACTTGATCTATGTTATTTAATTATGTTGATGTATGTGATCATGGATGGGTTTAATTACGATAAATATAACGAAAATTACCTTGATCTTACATTAACATTGATTAATGGACGAGATAAATATAATTTATTTAATTATATTTTAATTTTAGAAAAATAGCATATATTATTTTGGAGCTCATAAGGTTATATACAATTATCTTTGTGTATATATTTAATCCAAGTGGGAGATTGTTGGATGTTGGACATAATATATACATAAATCCGAAATTGTATAATATGCTATTATATAAGGTTGGCTTAATTAAAAATTAATCTATTAAAGTTAAGGATTCATTGGCCATAAATAAGGTATGGAATTCAATGTGAATACAATAAATAAAAATGTGGAATTTAATATGTAGATAAGGAGGTTATGATCCCTGAATTCATGTTTAGTTTTTGTTCTGTATTTCATTATCTAGTAACTTTGGTTTTGAAAACTAGTGTTGAATTTAAAAGATCAAAATTTAAGGTACTAAAGTATCTATTTATTTATGGATTTAGGTACACTTCCGCTATCTATTTAAAATAAAGACGGTTAACAATCTTGTTTAAGTTATCAAGTTTCTAACAGATGTTTCATACAATCAGATCACCGGACAACCACCAAATAACACCCATTGCTCCACCAGATCACTTGGAAACTCTTGATCTTTCGACTAATAAGCTAAATGGTACAATACCACAAAACTTGGTCGTCTCTCCTCATCTGAGTGCATTAGACCTTAATGGAAATATTTATGGTATCCAATAAAATATTTTTTATAATTTGAGACTTGGATTAAACGCAGTTCAACCTTGAACCAAATATACCATGTACATCGATATAAATCTAGTACGATAATCCGTATGGTCTTTAAAATTATAGTTTATATATACCCATTATTTTGTACATGAGACTGGCTAATAAATTGAAGGGGTGATAAAGTAATTACTCATAACAAATTATTTTTTATACTAAATTCTTGTATACAAATTTTAGAAAATTTATTAGGAGATATTTTACTTTCTTACATGTATGGGAAGCATGGCAAGTACCCATGCACCCAAACTTCACTACAAAGATGGGTAATATTTGGCAAAGGCATGTTTCAATTTGTTTGTCATTTTCCATCAATTTCTTCTTGAACTCAACTTGGCATACGATGGAGAGGAAAATGTGGGGTAAAATGTGTAGTCTCTCTCCATGTTTGTTAAAAATACATGGAGAAGTTCTCGTTTTAACGTCACTTAAATGTGAAAAAATGTCTTCCATGTTTTCTCCACGTTTCTTAAAAATTATTATTATTATTATTATTATTATTATTATTATTATTATTATTATTATTATTATTATTATTTATTATTATCATCATCATCATCAAAATCCCCATCCTTTTAACACAAACATTTATACTGTATTAAGAAGAAGATAGAGTACATGGATCTAGCCGACCTTTGTTAGCCAAAGTGTGGGTGGCATAGTTCTTCCATCTAGGAATCTAATATCATAATGGGATTCCTCATATTTATATAACTATGTTACCTACATATTTAAACAATTTTGAGTCCTTTCCAATGTCCTGTGCAACACACAGTAACAACTAACAAATCATGTACACGCCAAAAACAAATACTGAACAGTTCCGACACGAGACAAATGTGGATCCACACTTTTTCGCTTCTATGTGTAAGTCCTCAGCTTTATGATTGAACAATGTTTTTTTCACCATTATCATCTACAACAGTATAAAATTTATCCCTTCTGTACTTTCAAAACATCAGTTTGATTATATTCATAAAAGATAGTTAGTAATAGTTTCTCGAAAAGGAAAATATATGGAAGACAAGGCATGTATTGAAAACCATCCAAACACTTGGCCAAGGTGAAAAAATTAAAATGACTATATTGAAGTTCATAATTCATCTTCTAGGACTTATTTGTGAATGCATAATATTTCTGTCTTGCATTGACACAAAAAACTTCAAGATTGGGACACTTACTAGGTAGACTTAGTAGATCAACATCACTAGCGCCACGTGAAGAGAAACTTGTGCTTAAACTACTTTTGTAGGCATGCCATTTCTTTGCTCATTTAAAAATCTTCCTGTTTATGCATAAAGTACCTTGTTTTAATCTGTCGTAATTGATCTTGTCTCATTTAAGGAAAGAGATGTCAAAATCAATGGAACTCTACTTGTATTATCACCTTGGAGAAGTTTAAAAGCAACTGTGGAGAAACTGATGAAGTTGCTGCAATCTTGAACTATGTCCGGAGCTGGCAAAGCAAAATATCGTATGTACCTTTAGGGCATAGATCATAACTACATCTCTCATCATCAAGTGCCAAACACAATAAGGAGTGAGGCGTATTGTATGGTATTCACTCTATTGATTAAAGAATTATAAGAAACCAATCAAATTTTTAAGAATGATAATCATGTGACTTCAATATTAAATGACTTGTCAAAACATCTTTTCAAATCTTAAGTATCATGGAATCATTGCACATATTTTATAAAATCAAGGCATAAAACAATTTATAGACGACACTAATGATGGACCGAACATAGAAGAGAAGCCCTGTATAACTCATCAATAAAAGGCATATTTCATCATTTAGATGATCAATTACAATTTATTATTTCAACTAGTAGGAGGGAGAGGCATGCTATCATGGAGAATTTTATGTGTAATTAAGAAAGTCAGGTTCTTACCTCTTCTCTTGGCTAAATGCACCTTCAACTAGTTTATCTTTATCTTCCTCGTTGCCACTTCTTCTAAGCTCTCTTCTTCCATCTGTCCTCTTATTTATAGTTACTTAGTTCTTTTATCTTTTAAGTTATTTAAAACTTTTTGGAAAGGCTACTTTAATAATTTCACATTTTTTCTAACCTACCAAAATTTGTTGCCTCTATTAACCAATTAAATTTCAGCTTCCTCACTAATTAATTAGGATTTAGTGCCTCTTCTACCCAATTGAATGTTGTTGCCCTTTTAACCAATTAGGATTTGCCGCCCCTTCTTCTAACCTATTAAAACTCGCCAATTAGATTACTTCATTTAGAATTTATCTTAAAATATTCCAAAATTACTTTTCCCTTAAATTTTTTAGAGTTTTCTTTTTGGATGTTTCTATAAAGGCTATTTTAGTCATTTATATTTCCACCTTCCTTCTTATGCAATAGGATTTTCAACTAAAAAAAATGTTAATCACCAATTAATCAATCTAGTTTCACCGAATTAAGTTTTCACAATGCTTAAATTGAATCATCAAATATTCATAAAAGTAAATGAAAAACCTAATCATTACGTCTATAATGTTGATGATGGTGTTTGTTGATTAGCTTCCACATGTCAGTTTTTTCCTTCAAAAGTTGTAGGATTTTTTTATGCCATCCTTCTTCATGAGTCCCATGGCATACACTTCTTTGCTTCAAATATCAAACAAATTGCTTTGCTTTTATTACTTGGTTCCCTTTGCCAAATGGGATCTTAACCTTGGACAACCAGCAAAATATAGGTACCTACCTTGCCAAATGGGCTCTTTCTATGAGGCTAACCATGAGTCTAAGAATTATTGGCTAACCATGAGTCTAAGAATTATTTGTTCTTTTAGTGCTCATATAGCAAGTTTGTTAGCATTTATTCCTTAAAAAACGTCAATAGCCCCCCAAATTAATTCTTTAGATGACAAGGTTAAATAACTTCTCTTTTCTATTTCTAAAACAATCATGCGTCAATTCCTAAAGCCTTTTTTACAAATTACCTTGATTTGGTTGGGTGTTGGCACATTAGAAGGATTTTCAATGATATCATAATGCTTCAAGACGTGGATGCTTCATCCAACATCTCATAAGCCCAGTTGGCCTATGAGACCTTAAGCTAAAAATTTAAAATTATTGATCATAAGGTCTTTTGTTTTATTTTTGG
This sequence comes from Piper betle, assembly GCA_033002965.1. Taxonomy (NCBI): domain Eukaryota; kingdom Viridiplantae; phylum Streptophyta; class Magnoliopsida; order Piperales; family Piperaceae; genus Piper; species Piper betle. Next base: position 44,785 of record JAURVB010013592.1, on the reverse strand, counting down.
ATGTGAACCCTCTAATGCTGTCTTGGTGGTCTTGTTTTTTCATATTTTTTTTATAGCTGTTTGCACTCTTTTTGTGCTGTTTTTTTCCATTTTGGGAGCCTAAATCAAATTACCTTGCAATAAAAACATGTTGCTTTATCGATGCTATGTGTGGAGCTTATACAAATTTTCAGTTATATTATTTCATTTTTGTTTTCCGTACATTTTTATGGTTTTATAGAAGGTTGTCCACTTCTTCCGTATTGTTAAAGTTGTAGAAGTCGTCAATAGTTTGAAAAATGACCAACACAATGGTTTCCCTGTAAGTCTGTTCACAGAGCTTATCTTTTGACTTTTATGTATTTGGTTCTGTTGGAGCAGTAAAATTAAAATTTCACATTTCAATCTAATAGGTTATTGATTATGGCCGAAAGGGGGAGACTCTGGTTATTGGCCAAATTCTCCGCAAGTTTGGAATATACTAACCATATTGGTGGAGTGAGCATGCAAAATTCATTTTGCAATACCCGATGTATTGTGGTAGATTTTTGTCTTCATATTTGTGCTATTGATGTCTTTTGATGCATTTCATTGTTTAGAACTAAAATACCTCTCATGAGTTTTTAAGAAATTATTTCTGTTTCAATCACCTGACGAAGCTCATCATGATAAAAGAGCTGCTCGAAGGCAAATGTAGATGGAGCAACCTCTTCTTGATGGGCTTTTAAGCGAGTAGCATAAAAACTCTAGCCATTGGTCTATCCTTCAGCATTTTGCAGTTTTTTTGTCCCCTTGACGTATTAATGATAAATTAGGGGAGCTGAAACATATTGTAATTATAAATTTGTCACTGAGCTGCTGAGCAAACAATCTGCTACGTTATCCTGGCATGTTCTCTATTAAAGCTTAACATCTCACTAGTGAACCCCTTGTTTGGCAAATATTGCCTGCTTAAAAATGATATATTTCTGTTTTCTCCGCAATCATCATTCTCGACCATTAGTGGCATGATCTAAACAATTATGTGCATCTCAGGTGGTATTTGTGCATTTACGAGTATGCAAATGTTTCTTCTTGGATGATGTCACTGATGCAATCCTCAGGTTTAGGAAGAATTCCCGTACTGGTTCCAACTGCATCCTTGTGAAAATTCATCATCTCTACTCACTGATCCAGAGAATTTTAGAAAAACAAGATGAGAATGAGAGAATTAGAGGAGAAGAATCAAAATAGATAAGTATGAGAGAGTTTCAGGAGATGAGAACAGAGTAGATAAAAGGAAGAGAGAAGAGAGCTTGGAGAAGAGGCATAATTTTTCATTTTATTCTTTCCATCGTACATCATCTCCTTTTGTAATTTTTTATCATGATTCAAATTCAAATCAACTCAAATTTTAAAACGACTCAACATTTCCCGCATTTACAACTAAATTTCAAGCCAACACTAACTACCAATTTTTTTTGTCTTTTTCTTATAATACAATGACAATTCAAATTATACTAATATTTATATCATTTCCTCCCCTCAAAATATTCCTTGTCTACAAAGAAATGAGCAGACAAAAACTCTAGGTGTTTCCCAAGTCATTTCGTCTGTATAAGATCAGCCCATTCAACTAACTGTAATATTTTTCCATGTCTTTGTATGGCAGCTGAAACCTTCCCAATTGTAGGATATAAAATCTGTAAGGAAGCCAACATAACTGGTAACTTTGTTCCTTGCAAGTCATTGTTCCCCAATTTTTCTTTCAATAAGGAAACATGAAAGACATCGTGAATGAGGCAATCAGTTGGCAATTTGACTTTATAAGCGACTGCACCTGTTCTTTGCAAAATTCTATAAGGGTCGTCGTATCTCAATGACAATTTAGTGTGCTTGGACAGTCTTCCTGAAATCTGTTTTTAAGGATGCATTTTCACATAAACCAAGTCACTCATACTGAATTTTTGTTCTCCATGCTTCTTGTCAAACAACTACTTCATTTGGTATTGAGCGAGTAATGTGTTAGCCTTAAGGGATTGAAGAATCTCATCCCTGGTTTTCAGTTGATGCTCCACCTCTGGTAACAGCTGTGTTAGTAGCTTTGGTGTTAGTAGCTTTGCTACAGTTGTGTTAGAGCTTTGCGAGCTTGGCAAGTCTCACAATTGCGAAGTATGTGCTTCAAATGATCTTTCATTCCTGGACAGAAAAAACTCCTCTCATTCGTCTAAGTGTTTTATGGTAACCCTCATGAGTACGACCATGAAACTCATTAATAATTATATCAATAAGATCAGAGTGCCTTGGTAAGTAAATTTGATGCTTAAAGAAGATCAATCCATTAACAATTGACCATTGATGAGAAAGCTTTTTCTTGAATTTGCTGAACTAGCTCTTGTAGAGCGGGATCATTAGTGACAACATTTCTTATCGGTTCAATCCAGTCAGATGTGGGAGAAGAAATTGCAGCACAACTTGATTCATATAAAAGTTGAGAAAGAGCATCAGCAACTAAGTTTTTAGATCCTTTCTTATACTCCATAGTAAAATCAAAGCCCATCAATTTATGTAGCCATCTTTGTTAAAAAAGTGTGACTATCTGTTGCCATAGAAATCGCAAATTGGAGTGATCACTTCGAACCACAAAAGAATGCCCAAGTAGATCTTGTTGCCATTTTTGCACATATAGAACTAAGGCTAAGAGTTCCTTTTCATATGTGGACAACAATTTGTTTTTGCCATTTAAAGCCTTGCTAAAATAAGCTATAGGTTGTCGGCTAAAATAAGCTATAGGTTGCCCTTGTTGTATTAAGACCTCTCCCAAACCAATGGTAGAGGCATCACATTCTATTTCAAATTTTTCAAGAAGTTAGGTAACTTTAAACACAGGTCTTGTAGTGATTGCTCTCTTTAATTCATCAAGTGTTGCCTTAGACCTTGGAGTCCATTCAAAAGAATCCTTCAACATGGAAGTAAGAGGTTCAGGAATGCAACCATACCCTCTTATAAATTTTCTGTAATAACCACTCAATCCTAAGAAACCTCTTAAACTTTTGATGTTAATGGGAAGAGGCCAATTAACAATAGCTTCTATTTTCCTAGGGTGACTCCTCCTTTGAATATAACATATCCTGAATAGTTAATCTAGTTTTGAGCAAACTCATATTTTTCTTTCTTCACAAAGAAGCTGTTACTGCAAACAATATCAAAGGTAAGTCGAAGATGTTGTAGATGAGATTCTATGTCAGCACTAAATACCAAAATATCATAAAAAATGCAAGAATAAACTGCTCTAAGTGTTTATAAAAAATACAAGTCATCAAAGACTGAGAAGTAGAAGGGGCATTTGTCAATCCAAATGGCTTAATAGTGAATTCATAATGTTCCTTATGATTCTTAAAAGCAGTTTTATTTACATCATTTTCAGTCATTTTACTTTGGTGATATCCTGATCTAAAATGAAGCTTAGAGAACACAACAACATTGAACAATTCATCTAATAAGTCATCAATCAATAGTATTGAAAACTTATCTTTAATAGTTTGCTGATTTAGGGCTCTGTAATCTATGCACATCTTTCATGTTCCATCTTTCTTTTTAATAAGCTGTGTTGGTGATGAAAAAAGACTTTATTTATGTTTGATAATTCCAACTTATAGTGATTCAGTAACTTGCTACTAGTTGTGATCCTTCCTTCACAGGTTTTGCATGATCATGAGCCCTTGATGGAGGGAGCCTTGTTGGCTTGCTAAACAATTTTGCATAGATCTTTAACAATGAAGTAAGATCCTGATTTGCATGATCAGTTTCCACTATTGCTTGCATATGAGTCTCTGCTGAAGCTGTTATTTGCAATAATACTCATTGCTTCTTCTTAGTGGTTGCTTTTAAATTTTTATTGGAATCAACCATTTGCAAAGGAACCTTCTTTGATCCTGTTAACAATAGCTTCTTCCCCTCATAAGTAAATGACATTTATAATTGAGCAAAGTCCCAAACAATGGGTCCTAATGTCCTCAACCATTAAATTCTCAGAACAATATCATCCTCTTTAAGAGGTAACAAATGGAAGTCTGCTATGAGTTGAACTAATTGCTGCTTGAGTTTCATGGTTTCAGGTGTAACCTCTCCAATGAATGCCCATAATGATAGCTTTAAAAGATCTACTTCACCCACTGTTTCCACATTTAATTCTTCTTCAACCACAATTTCTTCATTACATTCTTCTAATTCCTCATATACTATTTCAATTGAAAACAATTTTTTATAATTGTGACCAACGCTAAATTTTTCATCATAGTGGAAACAAAGTTCCACTTGCTTTTCTGTCAACCATTTCTTCAACAGCAAATTTTTTGACTGATTGTTTCCTTGTTTAAGAAGAACTAGCACTCTCTGATTTTGAATCTACAATTTCCAACTTAGGCTTATACTCCCCCAATGAAAACAAAGCCTTTCTTTCCTTTAACTTGGCTTTAGCAAATCTAGGGCAATACGTACAGATTTGGGCTTTTGAGCCTTGACATCATATCACAAGGTAGTTTTTAAACCCTGATAAAGAAACTAATTTGTTGTTCAGGGGTAACATTACCGGCCTTTGTAACTAACCTTATAAAGGTGGTGTAGTAATCTTGTACTAATCCAGTTTGTCTCCAATTTGACAATTCCTCGAAGAAATCATCAAATTCTAAAGTGTCATACCGTCGTAGAATCTCTTTCTAGAATTCCAACCATGTTAAAACCAATTGTTCCCTCCTATAAAGTTGATACCACAATTGAACGTCATCATCCAAATGGTAGGAAGTGAGGGGAACCTTATTCACAATGTCCCAACCAAATAACTAGATCTTTTGCCATTACACATTCTAAACTTAAGACGTCCCACACAAGTCATCAATCTTGGATCCCCATTATGATTTATGGTCTAAGGAGCATTGAAGGAAACAATATCAGATCTAAATTCATTTTTCACGACATTATCAAAGACATCATGCATATTAGATATCTCAATTTGAGTTAATCTAGTGTTCATGGAATTAATAGAGTCCTGAACCACTTTAAGCACTTGTGCACATGCATCGATAGAATTTTGTAATTGCACTTGTCCAAGAGCTAAATTGGTAAAATCTGGTATGTAGAGATTACCGCAGAATCCATTTCAATAGGTAGATCTCTCACCGATTGATCCATCGATCAAACATGCCCTCATACCAGTTTGATGCAGTCCTCCGATTTAGGAAGAATTCCCGTACTGGTTCCAACTACATCCTTGTGGAATTTCATCATCTCTACTCATTGATCCAGAGAATTTCAAAAGAATAAGATGAGAATAAGAGAATCAGAAGAGAAGAATCATAATAGATGAGTATGAGAAAGAGTTTCAAGAGATGAAAACAGAGTAGGTAAAAGGAAGAGAAAGAGAGCATAAATTATAAAAATTGGGCTCGATTGGGCTGGGAGGTCACGACCAACCAGAAAATTAAGCATATTTATAAAAATTGGTCGACAGAGGTTTGGAGTTTGAGGTTTAGTCTGATGCCCATAGAGCATCTTGGTCATGGCCTTGCACTCTTGCTGATGGGTTGGCTAGCCTTGTTAATTACATGCGTTGCTTTGGCATGCGATATTTGTGATTAGCTAAGGAGTTAGGGAGTTTTGCTGAGAGGTTATGCATTGTAGGTAATTAATGGGTGGTTAAACTCCTGATATAGTCTTTTAACATGAGCATTAGGCCGAGTTTAGGGTGACTTTTGTGTTGAATCCTAGAGTATAGCTGGCCGAGCTTTAGGCTTTAGGATCTAGCATTAATAACTTTAGAAAAAAAAACCTCATTTGACATAACAGCCCGTGTTTTTTATTTTGTTGGGATTAATCGAACCTTTAAGCAAATAATAATAATAATAGTCTAACCCAACCACTATCTACATAGATGACATCAAAAGTAATTCATAATATTTTAGTTTTTTTAAAAAAGAAGGTTATATACTCTCTGAATCTATCTATTTATTTACTTAAATTAAAATCGGGAGGTTTTCTTTGTTGTGGTCAACATTGGTCCCACATTGATATGACATTATTAATCCTTATTATTCTTATTACCAATAAAAAGTTATTCTTCGTTACCCTAATAAAGACTCTTTCTAATACAAAATATTTTTCATTATTCACAAAAGCTAAATATCACCGTAGTCTCTATTATATTAATAATATAATTAATTTTAATAAGTATATATACAATTGGGTTCTTAAATAATTCTTTAATTAATCAATAAAAATGCAATACTTTATACTAAAGTATAATTCCATCAAAATTAAAATTTTCAATTATATTAGAATAGGAAGCTCTTTAAACATAAAGGCGGTAAGGAATTTTTAATATTGCTTGTTTTTTAACTTTTTTATTTTATTTTGTAATTTTATTTAATTTAAAATAATTTAATATTAATTAATTTTATTTTCTGATATAACCCTATGGTTCCATCCAAATAACCAATTATAAATTTAGTACAATAGTTGTTGTTTACTGTTATTAGATTTGATGTGGGTGTTAAGTGTGGTGTTTTTTTGGAAAAAGAGGGGGCAAAGTGATGGATTGAATTATGTCAAATGATTAATTAAGTGATAATTGCTCTAAAAATCATACCATTAAATTGCGAATACTATTATGATAAATCCTCTAATTTTTTCCCCAACGAATATGAAGTTAAAGACAGACAAAAATCCGGTAATCACTTCCCTCCCACAGGTCTCACCCTTCCCTCGGCGCCACTGTCTAACGCGGCCGGCGGCCACCGTTGACGGCGATATATATGGAATAGGTTTTCTTCTAATCTCTCGTTTGGGTTTCGGGTTGGGGTAAGGAGTCGTTAGAAAGCTGTTTGGCCAAACGTGGGTTAGGCCTTTTTTTGTTGCTGCTGTGGTTTGGAGCTATCATTCTGCTCTTGCCCGATAAGAAAATTGCATTTTTTTTAAAAAAAATCATCATAAACGCTAGATGATATTGGGTTGTCATATCTTGGGGTGGGTTTGTTGTTTATTATCATTTTTTTTGTGATTCAGCTTCTTTGTTTATTCTCCTTCGTTTGGCATTAATGTCTATATTTTTGTCCTGGATACATCATGAATTGATTATTCTCATCTATTCCTACTACTTTGTTGTTAATTAAATTTGTATCCTATTTTTTTGGTTGCCTTTGGCAGGCATAATGAAGTTCTAAACTCTAGGAAAATTACGTGTGGGCAACCCTACCTGAATTAGTATATATTTTGTAGATTAGCATAGATTCAATGTATTTTCATTACAAAGTAATGATGATTTCCTCCAAGTAATCCTTTAATGTAAAAAAAAAAATTTTAAAATATTTTTTTCCACATAGGAGACCATTTTGAATTGTTTTTGGATTATGCATTTCTTTCATCCCAATTAAATTAATTAACCCTTATTAGAGTTAAAAAAATGAACCCTAATTAGAATATTTTTTACTTTGTTCTTTTTGTGTGCAGGAGTACTATATTTTCATTCATTAGTTCAGGTCAGGGAGCAAGTTTAGCGAGAGATTTCGGTGCACGCATTCTCTATTACACATGGACCTGAATTCCTGATTCTTGTGACTATGCTTCTTCCTTCAGCTTTCCATAGATATGATGAAGCCTCCATCGTCATTGCCTTTGTTGGAGAGGGAAAGGGAGGGGAGAGGGTGGTCGATTTTGTAAGGCAACAAGTGCCGGATTGGGATGATGACCTTCTGACCATGGCTCGTTTCAAGGCCTTCACTGGTCAGAGGTCCGACTGGGAGCCTCGATATCTTTTCTGGCGAGATTTGATTCTCAAGGTTGCCCGCCATTTGGGACTCTTCATTTTACAACCCTCCCACGTCCGTACTTTCATCTTCTCTCGCTCTTTACTCCTTTACTTCTCTTTCTACTTTCTAGCCATCTGAAATTATCTTTCTGTCTGATTTTGATCTAGTTTAGTGCAGCCACAGCTTCATTTAGAAATAACGTTGTGGTTCATACCTGATGCTCCTTTTTTCTCTTTCTTCGGCCCGAATGATTTTTACCACTGACAACTCTGCGTGTGCTTGTACAGGTTAAGGCCAATTGGTTTGCTCAGAAAGGGTTAAAGCCTCTTTGCATTGACCATGTCCTGGTTAGCTTCTCATACTTTCCAAGCTCTTCCCTACTTCATGATTGAACTTCTCAAACATATTTCATTGGATCCAATAATACATCATGTGGAAGCTTTACATTCATCCACACTGCAATTTTTTGTCTCATTTGTATAATATATCAGCTTTTGAGCACCCTGCTTTATGCAGGCTAATTAAATGACCACTCATTATAATCAGGATATAATTTGTATTATTTAAATATATAAAAATGTTTTGTTTAGCCTTTGTTCAAAGTAGGTTGGTGTTTGCTGCGTAAGATTTTTCCTCTTGTAACCTTTTCCTTTCAGGGCTTATCCTTCTCATTTAGCGCATTTTTTTCTCTTGTCAGCTTGAAATGTATAGAAGTGGTGACATTTTACTCCTTGGCGATCTTACAGATCCGACAAGTGGATTTCTTTACAAAATGGGTAAAAGATTGGGACACTTATTAGGTAGATTTAGTAGATCAACATCACTAGCGCCACTTGAAGAGAAACTTGTGCTTAAACTACTTTTGCAGGCATGCCATTTCTTTGCTCATTTAAAAATCTTCCTGTTTATGCATAAAGTACCTTGTTTTAATCTGTCGTAATTGATCTTGTCTCATTTAAGGAAAGAGCTGATGCGGTTATCAAAGCACTTTGTCAAAATCAATGGAACTCTACTTGTATTATCACCTTGGAGAAGTTTAAAAGCAACTGTGGAGAACCTGATGAAGCTGCTGCAATCTTGAACTATTTGTCTGGAGCTGGAAAAGCAAAATATTTTTCAAGTTATGGAAAATATTGTATTGAGGTATTTTTCTTGCTTATACGATCTATGGTGTAATTATTTAAATTTTCTTTTTGCCTAAACTGGGTATATGTTGTACTCATAACTAAAATTTTGCATGTGTTCGTGTTTGTTTTCCTCCCTTTTCTTTCACTATTCTCTGGAAGCAAATTGGCATGAGAAGTAGGAGAACATTTGATTAGAAAATGACTGTCTCCTTTTTGGTAAAAGCAATTAGGAAGTATTTTTGGCTTTCTTTTTACCCTGTTGCTGACATATCTATAATGGCGAGCAGGGTGTAAAATTATCTCTTGCACCAAAAAGTGTTCTTACTGTCTCAGCCCTTGATCGTGATTCTATGCATTTAGTATGGACCATGGACAATCTAGAGCAAAAACTCCGTGCAGTGGATGAAAGTTTGGAAAAGTAAGTTATTTACCCTTGATTTATTGCTACTTTGGGTGGAATTCTTGTTTCTCAAAATATGTTGATCTTCAGGTCAAAAAGTTCAGCCCTGCAATGTCTTAAATATGGAAACAAAGAAGCTGCTTTGAGATTTGTTCGGCAAATGAAGACAATTTCACACAGTCAGGGACAGTGTGTGGCTCTTCTAAATCGGGTTGAAGAAGTTTATAATGCAATTGTGGATGCTGAAGCTACAAAAGAGGTGAATTACATAAGTGTATTGGAAGATACTGCCTACAGTATTGTTGAGAAAGTGGAGCTAATGTTACTTTCCTTTCGCCTTTGCCAACATATCTTTGTCAGGTAGCAGAAGCTATAAGGATCGGAGCACAAACAATGAAAGAAAAAAGCATCTGCCTCGATGAGTTGCACATTCATCTCCAAGAACTTGATGAAGCTCTTGCCTTGCAAAGGCAAGCAGAAGATACTTTAGGTGATATTTCAGTTTGTCATTTAGTAATTTCAATGGTCTTGGATTTGTTTCTTGTTATGGTTATGTGGCATAAGATTTGGCATAGAAAGATGAATATAAAAACCTTATATACGCTCTACCTACATTTTTGTGCTCCCTATTGTTTGTTAAAATCTTGTCAGAGCTCTTGTTGAGTGGTAACTGCTTTCAATGTTTATAAACAGAAGTTAAACTTTAAGTAGCTCCTTTCGTATAGTTGTCTATCCATTGAAACATTTATTGCTTTGAACTTTCTAGTGATAGATATCTTACTATATCTGAGAATTTGCAATTAGTGATAGATAAACATTGAGAATTTTTAGCTGGCAATGTAATTAGCTTCTGATGACTTTGTCGTCTCTTTCATTCTGGATAGCAGTATCAAGACCTTTTCTTACCACTGATATTGAAGATGTGGATGTCGAAGATGAATTGAAAAGGCTGGAAGAAGATATAGAACACGAGGTACCATGTTCTAAGTCGGCTGAAGCTGCCGAAGGTGTTACTTTTGCACAAGAAACAATCTCAGGCTCAAATGAAGCAATAACCGAGACATTATCTTCCCTCAGCTAGAGGCTGCTTAGCTTTGGCACAACTAAGCAAGAGCCCCTTATGGGCAAAACGTGTAAACAACTTTGATCAGAAAAATTATGTATTTACAAGGATCCTGGAATTTACCCGCATTTGAATTGTCAACAAGAAACTTGTTTTTCATATTCGCAACACAATGGCTACAACTTTGCTTTTACATGCATTTTTATTGTTGATTCAGATGTGAACACAATTAATCGGTAGTTCTAATCCGGAGCCCTCTTTCGCAAGCCAAACTACCGTAAGTAGTGGTAATGATGATCCTTGCCCCGCCCGGTATGGTGCTTTCTTTTAGTGTAAGTGGTTGTGAGGATCCTTGGCCCTTGTGTTTGAACGTTTTTGTTGTTTTTGAATCAAAAAGGTGTGCGGCGATTTTAATCCGTTAATTACATGATTTAGTAATATTGTTGATGAATAAGAGTGAGAAGAATACACTTCTCTTATACCTTCTCTTCTTTGGTTTGCAATAAAATGTGAGAAAAAAGACAATTATTTTCCACTAATAACCATCACAAGAGCAATTTGTGAGCAAATGAAAAGTGTTAATGACAATGTTAAAAAAGTTTTATTTTATTTCAAATTGGGAGAAAATAAATGAAAGTTCACAGTTTTTCTTTTCTTTTTTTTCTTTTTCATTCTCAAGTGGATTTTCTTCCTCGTGTCTGCAAACCACTTGGGCCTTAAATATTAATTGTATTACCAATATTACATAAATTACGGATTATGTAATGTATATCCTCACCGACTGAAGAGTAAGCTCTCAAGTTAATATTCCTTTCGGCTCCTATAATGCTATACTAATTTATATTAGTATTTAATGGCTTATGATCTTGCAAAATTTCATAATAATTTTAGATGGAATTGACACAATTTCATCATTAAAGGCAAATTTTGTGAAGTGGATATCTTGGTTGAGTTAGTTAGTAATTATTATTATTATAAGCACAATAATGCTAGTTACTCGTGTTATTGAGGGAAAGGAAAATGCTAGTTGGTCCCATAATGCCATATTAGGTGTGTGGATTGATAAAAAGAGAAAGAAAATGAAAGATGTTTTTTGGTTTTATTTGTAAGAAAATACAAGAAAATTGTTATTATTCGTCAATTTTCACAATAATTTTCAATAAAAATCACAAGAAAATAAGAGAAATTATAAGTGATTCTGTATAAAAAAATATTATCTTCTTAAAAAATGCACGAGATAAAAAATTAAAACTAATTTTTCATTGCATTATTATTTTTTTCCGGCGTCCGATTCCTTTGGTTTTTTGGCAATACATACATTATACAACTAACAAATTAAAAGACGGTGACATCATCTATATCACAAAAATACACATATCCCACCAAGAGTCGATCATAGGTCGTCGGTGGGCGGCAGCAGCAGGGAATTGAGGGAGACTGATTAGAACTAGAGCTAGAGGAAAGGGAGGGAAGGACAGGGTCGGGAATGGCGGGGAAGATGATGAGGGCGGCGGCGGCGGCGGAGGAGGAGGTGGTGGTGGAAATATTGAAGCCTCGTACGGACAAGCGGAGGTACCGCCGGCTCGTCCTCCCCAACTCGCTGGAGGCCCTCCTTATCAGCGATCCTGACACCGACAAGGTAATTCATCCTCTCTTCCTCTCCAATCAATCCATTAATCTATCTGTCGTCATCATCGACTCAGACACTGTTGTGTACATCCCCATCATTCCCTCGTTGACTTCACAACAGATTGTGCTTACACTTTTTTATTTATTTATTTATATCTACATACTATGTCTGTGGTTCTTTATACATATATTCTGAATATATTTAATTGTCTTCCTTTTATATCATCTCATCACTTGCAAACTTGCTTCCTTAGTGTGCGGCTTCTATGGACGTACGTGTTGGTTCCTTCGGTGATCCCGATGGTCTTGATGGCCTTGCCCATTTTCTTGGTGATTGTCCCGACTCCCTGCCATTTATTCGTCTAAGAATCTGGATTTGTTTGTGCTGTGTCCAGTGCAGCCAGCATTTCAGGTTTCCCTCTCTTTATTCATTTATCTATATCTTTGTTCAGTTTTTTCTTTATACATGTAAAAGACGATAGTGCCTATTTTCTTTCTCTTTTCCTTTTCGGTTGTGGTTTTATACACTATTTACTTTTTTTAACTTGTTGCCTGAAAGCTTGCTTCTAAACAATAATAAACAAACACAAATGTTGTACATTGAGCACAATTTTCCATAAAGACATGTTATTATGCAATTATTTAACACTAGTCACTTTGTTCGTGTGTGATCAATTAATGAGCAATATAAAATCTTCGCCTTTCACTTAACCTGGGCAAGATATAATGATGTTCATGATGAATATTCTTTTTACGAGCTCTGAGTTGCTTTCCATGGACTGTATCAAAGAAAGCCGTTATGACTTTTACCATCGTTTTGAATTAATGATAACACTAAGTGTGAGGTATCTTTCACTCTACACATTGTGAGTCTTATGTTGTGCAATATAAATGTTTGAAGTTTGATTTAGGCTGTTGTCTAGCTCAAAATTTGACTTCTCAGACGTTTTGTGTTGCATGATGCAGAACACATGTTATTCTATGCCAGTGAGAAATATCCTTTGGAAAATAGCTATTTAAAATACATAATGGAGGTAAAATTTTCATATTTTCTCTTTCTACAATTTCCTTCGTAAGGTAGTGTTTTATTTATTTTGGCTTTCATTGTCCTTTTATAAGTCTCAATAAAAATCATGCCACTTTTCTTCGATATCTGTTGTAAGTTGGACTCATGGGGCTATTTTGGTACATGCATCTGTTGAATCAGCTGTGGAATGAATGGGATTCTACCCCAGTCTATATTGTTATTTTGGACTATATATGTTTACACCTTCATTTGTTTTATTTTAATTCATACTTTGTTTTAAGCATTTGCCATACAGGATAGGGTTGCTTTTATCCATCTTTTTGATTATGCCTGAACCACCTATGCTCATTTGTATGAATATTATTCATTGTTGCAACACCCACATTAACTTGGACTAAGTTTTGTATTAACAACATGCATATTCAATCCCTTTACTTTTCTGTAGGGTCTGTGTCCATGTCCACGTGCAGTAAGACCCTTATTGGACTCATTTATGTCCATGTGGACATGCCTGTGGTGGCGGACCCAATAATTTTACATTTTAGTGGAGTGATTAACATGGACATGATTTAAGTGGTGCTCAAATTTGTGTGTCTCTACAAATTGTTATATATTTTGACCTCAATCCTTTCTGTAATGGTCTGAACTTATTTTAAAGTGCATTAAATTGCCATATATGTATATAATTAAACTGCTCGACATGCAATGTGTATAATAAATGTAAAAAATACCATTGAGGTAGAAAATGTTGCAAGTTGTATAAAATTAACTTGGTAGAGCTCAAGCTACACAAACATGCTACTATTGATCATGCCCACTTATTATCCAAATCCACTTCTGTGACTGTGTCCATGATGAGCACAAAAATACTTAAGGTTCCAAATGGAAAGGTAAATTTTGTGTATAGTGTGGGAGAAATTTTCAAGGTGGCTGGTTAGAGGGGGGATTTTATGTAAGGAGAGATTTGGCATGACCCATGGAGGGATGTACAATTGGATAGGCATTGGTTGCTGCTAGGTAGGTGTCAAGGAATGGAATGCAGGGGTAGGGATATTTAGAATATGGTATATGGTTTGTGCATTTTTCTTTTGTGATGTCAAGCAGTTGTTTGCTTTTGTGATGTAAACCATCTTAAAATTGTTCTATCAATTGTCTTAATAAGAATATCCCTCATCATCAATCTTTTGGCAAAAAAACTAAATTGTTTAGTACTAATAGTAGAAACTTGGTATAACCTTCCAATATTTCCCTTCTCCCATAATGTCTAATCTAACCAAACCATTGCTTATATAATCAGAACAATCCTTGATATTACCCTTATTTTTGTAAATTGGTAGAACAATGCTTTTTAAATTGTCATCATTGGTCATTTATTTGATGTGCATCTCATTCGAGAGCTTTATCAATCACGGTAAACTGACTTTGCTTCTACAGTTCCATACATGAATTGGAATACTATTGGAACGACAACAAAATAATTTTTTTTGTGTTTTTCTATATATAATTGGAATATTGTCATTTCAGCTGCTTTTTATTTTCTTCAACATTGCTTGTAAACTTCCATATATGAATTGAAATACGGTTGGAACCGCAACAAAATAATATTTTTTGTGCTCTTCCATATATAAGTTGGATATATTGTTAATTTAGTTGCTTTTTATTTTCTTCAACTTTGGTAAGGCATCTTTTCCTCTTTAACTTCAATATTATGATTGTCAAATTCACAACCATAGGTCTCATCAAAAGCAAGAAGGCTACTTCTTATTTATAAGCTTACTAAGACAGTTTCACTCATCAACTCTAATCTCCCATGCTTTTAGTGACCTAGCGCATCATCATGTCTATTATATCTAACAACCCCAACATCCTTGCAACTTTTATTCCTTTGTTTGGGTCAATTTGTAAATTACCATTTTGCCATCTCTTGATATATATTTATATCTAGGTTTGAACTCTTATATTTCTCTGATATTTGTCTGCGATTTCTTTGAGATGTCTTCTCGAAGACCATCCTAGATGAATTCAATGTCCAAGAAAATGGGGACCACTATCCCGTGCAACAATTGCATCTTTATTTATGTTTGGTGAAGCATTTAATCGTCGGACATCATCCTAAGGTGGCTTCCAACTACTTAAAATGTTGAACAAAAGCTTTCAATCCAAGTTTATTGGGTTGTAGTTTCTTTGAAATGTGTTGTAGTAAATATTTTGTGGTTCTCTTTCCTAACAACTCGAGCTTTTGAGACAAGTGGTTACCGTATAAAATTAAGATAGTATCAGAGCCAAAGGGCTATGGTTCAAATTTCGTTCGCAATAAATGACCTAAGAAATACTAATTTGCTTCATGTTGTGTCCATGCCTCGTGTTTGTTCACGTGCTAAGCTTTAAAAAATTTGTTTGCATGTGAGGGAGAGTGTTGGAGAAAATATTTAGTGGTTCCCTTTTCTAACAGCTCAAACTTTTGGAACAAGTGGTTAGACCATGTAAACTTAAGAAAATGTATTGATAAGATTTCTTAATATCATGATGATTCTAATTGATTGTTTGCCTGTGGTGCTTCGCTTACCTTCAGCATGGTGGAAGGACAAATGCTTTCACATCTTGGGAGCACACAAATTATTTCTTTGATGTTAACTCTGATTGTTTTGATGAAGCATTGGATAGGTATGATGCTATTATTATATCTAATTTATTTTTGACTCCTAATTTATGTTTGCCTATTACACTTCTTGGTTGTCTATTTAGGTTTGCTCAATTTTTTATTAAGCCGCTATTGTCCCCTGATGCTACATTGAGGGAGATTAAAGCTGTTGATTCAGGTAAGTATGAATTTGGATATGTGTACAACACTAATAGATAGAGCATTGGCTTATTGTTTAAAAACTTTAAGCAATTGATGTGATCTTTCATATCCAGAGAATCAAAAGAATATACTATCTGATGCTTGGCGAATGAGTCAGGTACATTTTTTCTTTTTTCACATTTTTGCCCCCTCTATAATATTGCAACAAGTAATTTCTTATTCTGTCTTATTTGTAAAATTCAGTTATAAAAAGTGGTTGTTTGATGCACAAAGGCTTTTGCATGTATGGGTCTGGGGAAGGGTTGAACGGCATTGTATGGCCTAGGGAAGGGTAGAACCGCAAAGAGCCTATTATATGCAGCCTTAATCTGCAGGTTGCAAGAGTTTGTTTCTTTGACTCAAATCTGAGACCTTTTAGTGACAAATCTTGTCTCTCGTCCCTTAAAATTTTGCAGATAATATTAGAATGGACATATGTTGGTAGCACATTTATTTTTACTATATGAACTGAAAAATAAGATAACATTCACATCAATTTTTTATTAGTTATTAGTTGAATATCGACATGCAGAATGCCTCAGGATGAACTAAATAATAGTTCTTCCTTTAAGATCAACTTGGGGTGCTTAAGCTTGTTGATCAGCCAAGTGTTTTGACTTGTGAACATTCAAGTTTGGCTCACTTTTTGGATGGACTGGTACAAACATTGTAGTTTGAGGATGTATTCCGGCAAGAAAAGGAGGAGACGACATGTGTTTATAACCTATAATAACTTGTTGATGGTGACATTCAGGCAGGGATGCAGTTAGCATAAGGAAGGTAACTGTAATAGCTGAAGATGAACTAGAGAATAGTTCCATATCCAATATATTTTGGGAAGATTGCAAATTTCTAATTGGAGGGTTTTCTTGATCTTTAACCTTTTTTGCTCGTCAAAGGATGATCAAGCATCACCTTTTTGTGCTTGGGACGGGTTTGTTTCAACCTAGCACAACTAGTTTATGCCCGAGTCTATATTGGGATTTGGTTCTATCTCTATTTTTATCTGAACCTTGGCTTCAATGGAAGATGGCGTCTCCTCTTTCATCAAAAGGTTGAATGGAAACCCTAAATCTGTTTTAAGTGTGTTGAAAATCTTACAAATTAGAATTTAACTCAATAGGTAGGATGTACAGGAAGGATATAGAAGAGGAAAATGGTCTGATTGAAGTGATTTAGAGATGTTACATTCTTGCATATTTATAATAAATACATCAAATATGGATCAATACAAGTCCAGACTTGTGATCCCTTAAAAATACCAGCAAACTTATCTCCTCTAACAATTCTTCAAAGTTCAAACTAATTCAAAACAAAATAGAATCAGTCAAGGCTTAAAATTCAAATTTTTTAACTGTGTTGCTTCTTTTACCATACAAAATCTGTATGCCCACATGCTAGGCTGAAGAGTTGCTCAAATCCTCAATGTTACTCATGGGGTGGCACTCTTTCCATGCACCCTCTCTGTGTATCAAACTTACTTTTATTTGTTAGCCTCGAATTGATGGTTCAGACCTTGCCCTCGGATCAACTTTTCTACCAGTTTCGATTTTCGACACTCTTCTCTCAGGTATAACATTCATGTTCATGGCTTTTACCCCATTGCTCATGGTTACATGATCTTTTTATTGCCCATGAGACCTTTTCATACCTCCTTGGGCGGGGAGCCAAAATGATTTCATTCAATTTGAACTTGATTTAACTACATTTGGAAACTTATTATTGATGTAACACTTGTTTTAATTACTTCCGTATCGTAGTGATAAAGTCTTAATCTTTGTGGAGCTACAACTTGATTTCTCTTATCTCCTTTTAGATAAACCCTTAGGACTTTCAATCATAAGCTCCTTAATCAAACCATTGCAGTCCTCTTTAATGCTCATGATGACTTTGGTTAGTTGCTTCCCACAGATTATTTTCCTTTAAGAATTGTGGGAATTTTACACATCATTTTTGAATTGTGCCACACACACGCATATTGAAGAAACTGTTATGCTTTTATCACTTGATTGATGATCATGTCAATGAAAAGGAGCTTTAAGATGAGACTTGCACACTTGTTTTGGGAGAAAAAAGTAAGAAGCCATCTGATCTCATCGTCAAAGGAGTTAATTTGGGGAGCATGGTGCATTTTTGGAGGATAAGAATGCCAGCATGCTTGGTATGAGAGCATTGGAAGAATAACTAATCTCTAGACTCAAGACCAGCCTTGCAAAGAGAGCACCTCTTTGCAAGGTGCATACCTCTCTTGTCTTTAGACATGACCAACTGACCAAAAATTCTCTTAGAGTGCTTGTTCTTTTCATCCCTTCAGGGTTATCGCTCTCATTCGTATTGGTTTTCCCTTTTGCAAGTCTTAAATGAATTTTACCATGTAAAACAAACTGTAATGACATTTTAGCTGTAGTGTTCTGCTTTTGTTCATAGAATTGTTTTTAGAATGAAGTGCCATTCTGAGTAAGGCCAGTTGTTGCCATAGATTTTATTTCCAGTTCTCATGTAAATGAAGCATTTTTAGCTGAAATTCAGCAAATATGTTGATGCACTAATGACACTTTTTCTCCTTGTTTGTTCTTGTTTGGAGTTTTTGTTATCAGTTGTCATAGTTTAGTATAAGCAGCATATTGTTCTGTACTACTACTTTATTGGAAATCTAGTACTTTTTTAATGTTGGTAATAATTTCCTAGCCTAGTTACTTTATTGGAAATCTTGTATTCATGTGAAAGTTATTAAGATTTAGATTTGCCTTATCTTAGAGAAGCATGTAATAAGATCTATGTGAAATAAGCTGAAAGAACAATTCTATTACCTTGTCATTTTCTACTTGCCAAAATAGAGGTACCTACCGTGCCAAAATTATTATCGACATGTATAATTGTTCTTTCAGCTTCAGAAGCATCTATGTGAGGATGACCATCCTTATCATAAATTTAGTACAGGTAAGGTTTGTACAATTTTCTTTTTTATTAAATATGGCTTCTCTTTTGTAGTTATTGTAGTTTTTTTAATCTATTTCCACAAGGTATTATATAAATTCATGCAACTGGTGTATGTCTTGTCTGCTAAACTTTTATAACTGACCCTCTCCACAAATGGCAATGCAATGTTAGCCTTAGACCAAAATGCTTGATATTGACTTTTGTGGATCTTGTACTTGTGAAGTTGACTCACCTCAATGGGGGATATGTATGTTGTCCACTTGTGATTGGTAATTTCAATGTCATAGATGATATTCAATGGCTTCTTGCAGAAAATGAGGACTGATTTTAAGTGCTTACTTTTAAACTGATAAAAATTTTAGTGGCTATTAAATTTGGTTGCTATTTAAGAGGACGGTGAAGTTTATGTGGACATTATCATTATTTGTTTTTTTGTATAATGGCTTAATTGGCTGCTGGCCATGATGACTTGGCTCAAAATTACACTGAATTTGGTTAAGAATGGAGCAAGAGCTTCTTGTTATATATTAAGCGGATGCTGTTTAAATTGATATTGGTGTTGGTATAGATTTTAGTAGGGGGCATAAATCATGATTTTCACGAAGCAGAATGTGAATTAGAGCGTCCGTAATATGTACTTTTCTACAAGGCAGTGAGTTTTCATTTTAATTTTGAGTTTTGTAGTTGATCTATTTTTTGTAAGTGCGTTCCTCTTTATTCTCATAGAAATGTGTTTATCAGGAAATTGGGATACTTTAGAGGTAAAACCACGGGCAAAAGGTCTGGATATTCGTCAAGAGCTGATTAAATTTTATAATGAAAAATATTCAGCTAACCTTATGCATCTGGTTGTCTATGGAAAAGGTTTGTAATTTCTCTATTTCAGTCAGTTAAGATTGTTTTTAAAAGACAACAAAGTGAATTTTTTCTTGCCAACATCATTCTAGGGACCTTGATGACCTACAAAACATTGTGGAAAGTACTTTTGGGGAGATTAAAAACACCGAACGAAACCATTTTAAGTTTCCCAGCCATCCTTGTATGGCTGATCATCTTCAGGTATTCTTAATTTTTACTTGATAATTTACTGGTGTTGTATAGTTTGGAGTAAAATTGTTTAAATAAACTTAAGTGGTTCCCTTTCCCAACAGCTTGAGCTTTTGGGACAAATAGTTAGACCTAACATAGTATCAAAGTTAAAGGAGAGGGGTTGGTATTTTGTTGGCGATATACGCCTAAAGAAATATTAGGTTGCCTCATGTTGTGCCTAATGGATTTTTTACTTCATATTTGTTTGCATTCTAAGTTGTTGAAATTTGTTTGCACATGAGGAGTGCTAAAAGTAAATATTAAGTGGTTCACTTTCATAATAACTTGTGATTTTGGGAGAATTGATTAGACCATCTAAAATTTACGAAAATATTTACTTTTTTGTGTGACTGCTTTGCCTTTTATCAATGCAGATTCTTGTGAAAACTGTCCCTATAAAGCAAGGACATAAATTGAGGATTATATGGCCGATTACACCGAATATAAACTATTATAAGGAAGCGCCATGCAAATACTTGGGACATCTCATTGGCCATGAAGGGGAGGGCTCTTTATTTTCAATTTTGAAGATGATGGGTGCGTTTGAAACCATTAAAACTCATTATTTCACCTTCTAAATTATTTCCATTTTTTTAAAAAACTTAAGTTTATATTTGGTTGATTGTAGGGAGTCGTGATTGAGATACACTTTTTGCAAATTAAATTAGTTATGTCATTGCAGATCTTTTAGTTTTTTATCATTTTTTTCCTATTTGCTATTTTCATTCGGCTTCCTTATTATTCTTTTACTTTCAGTTTTCAATGCACGACAAGTTTTACCTAATTAAGGAGTATATCAAGGATATAAAGCTTAATTTGAAATTTCTATTTGTAGTTTTCAGAATATGTTATCAGTAGTTTGAGTGCAATTTATTACTGAAAGGGTGACTTTTGGAAATTATCTTTGTGGGAGGGACAAAATTTCCTATTACTTTGTTGGAAGGAGAGAAATATATATTTGCCAATGTTGCCTATTTATTCCATTTACAAGGGAGATTATTTTTTGGGTTTGATTAGTTTAGAGTCAATTTTTAACTCATGGTCAGACCTCTCCTATGGTGGCAAAACCTGCAAGGTTGGTAGTGGCTGGTCTTGCCGAAGGTGGTCGAGATCCTGGATCTAGGCCACCCTAGCTCGTCAATGCTTGCCAAGATTCAGGCCACCCATGGCATCATTGGTTCATTGTGGTAGCCAAATCCCGTTGCCATGAACGACAACCTGATGTAGTCCGCCCTTGTTGGTGGCAATGCCAATAGCAGCAAGGGTGGGCAGTTGCCATATCAGCTCAAGGAGGAGGAAATAGTTGGTAAAAACAAGGCTTTTTTGGCATTTTTTTAAATCATATGATGTATTTGAGTGTACTATTGATGGATTTATTCTTTAAGAAAAGAGAGGGTTACATTGATGTATTCAATCCATAAATATTCGGCCATCAATACATTTCAAATACTTTGGTTTATCCTATAGCCATTTAGTAATGTATTTGCTTTCATAGGATTAACTTATGACACTTATCTATATGAATAAATTTAATTTGAGGAAATGTATAAGCAAAACTCTACCAATTCTCATGCATTGCTTGTCCCAAATCCGAACAAAGAAGGGGGGTCATACCTGGAAGGGCATCCAAAATCAAAACGTTGACATTTATAATAACATGGATCTTTGTTTAGGATCCATGACCCCAACACCTTTTTGAGTAGCAGGTGGAATAAAAACAAGAAGACGAAGAAGAGGAAATATACATGCAAATATCAAATCAATGGTCATTGAATAAATGTGCTTCATATAACTTGTAGGATGATCTAACAAAATTAGGGGAAATAGGGAATTTAGTGATCCTACGATAAAACTAAATTTTTATTTATCTTAGCTTGTCTCAAAGTTACAGTGAAAATATTTATATATACTAAATCTTAATGGTCCGTAATCTAATGGTCCTAACAGCCTTACTGGTCCTAACAGCCTTACTCTTAGTAACCAATAACTTATATGCCACACCCACAAATACACTTATTAATCATTATTTCATAACGCATACCTTAATTAGCTATTCACTATTCCATTTCATAAATTCATACAAAAACTATTAACATCTCAAACTAATTATTAAAATACTTAAGTATAGCATCTTCTTTTTTTAAAAAATCCTCGAGATATTTGTAAATCATGTAGAAATTGTCCTGCATTACCTTCACATCTAGTTTGTCCGTTCCAACCCACTCAACCATCCTTTTCTTCATTTCTTCTCCCATAAACTTATCTCTCTGCCGAAGCAGGCACCTCCGTATCTCCTAATGGTTCAGTGACAATTGGAGCAATGACCACTTTAGGCTTTTAAAAGATCTCCGCTTGTCATGATTTCTCAGCTTCATCTTGCAATATTCTAATTAGAATTTGTCGAGATTGAATATTTTTATCTCTTGGACTACTGAGACAAAGATCTCAGCAGTATCTTACCTCTCAATGAAAATCATGAATGAAACCAAATTTTAGTTGCTTTTCTGGTTTCCTTCCAAACTGAATCTTGTCTTCCCTATTTGCAAACTTTGGTCCATTATATAAAGAGACTTTGTATTAAAGTTTCCATTCTTGTATATCAGTGTGGTCTGATATTGAATTTTTTTCCTGATTGCGCTGGATTTTTATGAAGTCTTATCTAGATTTTCTGAAAGAGAGATGTAGCTTAAAATGTTCTTGCAATCTCCATCACCTGCAAGCATCAAAAGTCAGATGCTTTATATTAAGTAATATACTAACCATCAGAGTAAGAGTTTGGATGGTTTGTCTTCCTTGTTCTCCTTCTGTCTTGAAAAAATGTTGCAAGTCAGTGCTCCCCCATAAGAATTGTGAACTGTTCTTTACGTAGAGAACTTTTCCCCCTCCAATATTTAGATGGTAAGTTTAGTATTTCGTAGATAGCTCTTGTGAACTTTCAGATAAGCTAGTGAGGTGGAAGAACTATGCAAAAGAAAAGGGGACAATTCTAGAGATTATTTTGCAGCAGCTATTGAACAGTTAAAGTGTGGCTAGGATGGAAAACTGGAACTAAGCATTAGGACCTTAAATTAAAAAAATTCAACCTGGGAATGATCATTTGAGTTCCAGTAAAAGAAACATCTTGTTAATGAAATTGTAAGTATAGTGGCGTTCTGATCAGTCTGCACTCAAAAGTTTTAATTGGTTGATGAACAACTTTCAGGATGGGCTACAAGTCTAGCTGCTGGTGAAGGTGACTGGACATGCGAATTTTCGTTTTTTAAAGTTGTTATTGATTTGACTGATGCTGGTCATGGTATGTTCTTTTGAATGTTAAATTTTACATAAACCATTTTTGTAATATAATCTCCGTGATTAATTACTTTAATAAATATTCAAATTTAGTTTCTTTTTTTGGATATTGAAGGTTTCACATTATTTCCTATTACTTGATTTTTTTTCTTCAGATCATATGAGCAATATAGTTGGATTGTTATTCAAATACATAAACATCATAAAGAGTTCCGGGATACAGAAATGGATATTTGATGAGGTATGGCTGCTTTAAATAGTCGCACGTTTGATAGACATTGGACAGTCCGATCACTATCTTTTCCACCTTTGTTTAATAGGAATCCCATTATAAAAATAAATAATGTGAGATATTTAGCCTATTATAGAATAATATTGGAGTAGATATTTATCTAATAAATGTTTATTGTTTGTTTTGCAAAAAATTATATCTTATTTTACATGTTCTTTCATTTAATCTCCTAAAACCTTTTATACGTCTTAGACATATCTTCCAACTTCTCGAGTTTGTCAACTTCTGTGGTAAAAACTGGACTTTAATTTTGCCATCTAATAGTCTGGGTTATGTTGGCAATGATGTTAAGGCTATGGACTACCTTTAATCCCCTCTTTCACATCAAAGGGTTTGCAATAGAAAGGGCATTGGTGACCGTGCTAGTTTGTTTTTGCATGCTTTTGTATCATCAATTTATTGGAAAAGCAATCAATGGGGGAAACTTACCATTTTGCTAACTTTAGCTTAGCTGAGAACATGACAAGACTATGAGGCCACGTGTTCGTAACTTAATCATCTAACAAGAAAAGTTGAATTAGTATTAACCAGCTGACTTTCTCCATAATTTAATTAGACTAGTTTATAGCATATTTGAATCATTGTTATCTAGTGATCTTCATATTCTCCCACCTTATCCCAAAAATGGTCAGGAACATGGACCATAATCTAGAATCCATGTGATAAGACATAACAAAGTTTTGATATTTAAATGTGCTACATGGCGTCACCCCTCCTTTATTCAAGGCTTGGGATTGGCAATGCAAGACCATGAATCTTTACCATTTAATGAAAACATTATGCGATGCCAATTGATATTCATTGTGGAGTCAATATTGATTAATTCCTTCCCACCTGTTGTTGCTCTCCCTTCCTCTGCTCTTTCTGTCGCGCGTCAATTTTTCAGGACATGAGGTTTCTTATTTCTTTATTAATCATTAATAGAAATGTCATTATTTTTTTCCAACATATCTTATTTGGATCAAATGCTAAATTTGTAATAAAGTGAGCTTTATAATCATATACAATTATCCATGTCTACAACCAAAAAGGTTTACTTCATATCCAAAAGTGCATGATCATTTGGTTATTACATAATATTACAAAAAGATAACTACATCTTTAAGCATAGTCATTATATTAAGCTAATGTCAATGAGATCATCTACTCTTATTGGTTACCCGCAGGTTGAGTGGGATGTGTATTCGGGAAAATACTTGGTAAGAACACACAACATTCATTACAACATATAGAATATCCCATGTAAGACCCATTTAATTGAAAAATCTGATAAATCATGGATATTAGAAGGCTTCAATGAGTCATAGATCATAATTGTTTAATCATAGAATCAATCATAGAAGCTTTTTGCCGAATACTAGAGTGGTGCACCCGTGAGTCTGTATTTGTCACACCCCGATTTCTTAGGACGTGAGGATTTTTATTTCTTTATTAATCATTATTAGAAGTAAGTCATTATTTCATTTATATTTTTATTTTCAACATTATTTTATCTGGATCAAGTGCGGAATTTGAAATAAAGTGAACTTCATAATCATATCATAACCATCATCTAAGTTTACAACCCAAAAGATCTACATCATATCCAAAAGTACATGATCTTTTAATTGTTATATAGCACTACAAAAGATTACATCTTTAAACATAATCATCATATTAAGCTAATATCCATATGAGTCATCTGCTCTTCTGTTTGGTTGCCTGTAGGATGTGTGGGGTGAGTATTTGAGAAAATACTCAATAAGAACACATAACGTTTATAACATATAGAACATCCCATGTAAGGCTCAATCAAATGATAAATCATGGACATAAGTTTTCAAGGAGTAATATATCATCAATCATCTAATCATAAAATCAAATCATGAAGGTTTTCTGTTGAATACAAGAGCGATGCACTCATGAGTCCGTGTTACACTGAGAATAGAAATCAATCAATTAAGCAATAAATGACTAGTCATACTCAGTGTGATCTATCAATGGGATAGTGCAAGCCAAAGGTTCATGGGCCATTCCTGTTCCAAGTGCCTATGGTCCTACATGAAAATTGGGTACTGTAGTTTATAATCGTAATCGTATGTGAGTCTATAGCGTGTATCATAACCAATCTCTCATCAGCAGGTGCCAAACCCACTGGAAGTAAGGCAGTATTGTATGGTGTTCAGTATACTTACTTAGATCATCAGAAAATTAAATCTCAATCATATCTACAAGATCAATAATCATAAGAGTTCAATATCAAATGAATTATCAAGATATCTTTCAAATCATAGGTATCATGGAATTATTGAAAGAATTTCAGGAAATCAATGGATGAAACAATCAAAAGATGACACAATTGATGGATAGAACACAAAAGAGAAATCTGGAATAACTCATTGGTGAAAAGGCATTTCACCATTTAGAAGATCAATCGTGATTCATTATTTCTACTAGTAGGAGAGGAAAACATCTTAGGAGAAGGAAGTATCTTATATGGAGAAATCTATATGAAGTTAAGGTTAGGTTCTTATCTCTTCTTTTGGCTCTATGCACCTTCAACTAGTTCCTCTTTTTCTTCCTCCTAGCCTCCTTTTCTATGTTCTCTTATTTCACCTGCCCCACACCCTTATTTATAGTTTTCCAGTTGTTTCACTTGTAAGTTATTATAACTTTTTGGAAAGGATGGTTTAGTGATTTCAGATCTTATAACCAATTAGAATTCGCCGCTTCTATTAACCAATTATTTTTGTCTCCCTTAGTAACCAACCAGGTTTTGCCGCTCATTCTAACCAATTAAAATTCACTAAGTACAAGTTATCTTAAAATATTATAAAGCTTATTTCTCCCTTAAGTTTTCCAGAATTTTCCTTTTTGGATCTTTCTAGAAAGCTATTTTAGTCATTTTCATTTCTACTTTCATTCTTATCCAATAAATTCATTAAGCACTAATCAATCTAATTTTACTTAATTAAGTCCTAATAACACTTAAATTAACTCATCAAATATTCATAAAAGTAACTGATAAATCAAGTCATTATAGTGTTACACTGAGAATGGAAATCAATCAATCAATCAATTAATTCAATTAGTGACTAACCATATTCGATGAGATCTATCAATAGGACAATGCAAGCCGGTGGAAATTGGGTATCGCTATAATTATAATCATAATCGTATGTGACTCTAAAGCACAAATAACCAGTCCCTTATCATTGGGTGCCGCTAAGGAGGAAGGTTTATCATATGGTATTCATTATACTGACTTAGGAATCATAAGAAGCCAATTAAACTTAAAATCAATAATCATAAGATTTCATTATCCAATGGCTCATGAAGGTATCTATTCAAATCATAGGTATCATTGAATCACCGCAAGTATCTCATAAAATCAAGCAATAAAATAATTTATAATTGATAAAAGGATATATTTCATCGTTTAGAAGGATATATTTCATCGTTTAGAAAGTCAATTACAATTCATCAGTTCAACTGCTAAGGGAAAGAAGCATCTGCTAAGGTCAATTATAGTTCATCAGTTCATCAGTTCATCCACATCCCTTCTTATCAAATAGGATTCCATCTCCATTTTATCCTATTGGATTTATTCAACTAAATAAAACACTAATCACTACTTAATTTATTTGATGGAGGACAAACTCAAAATACACCTAGATTAATGAATTTGCTTATTTGCTAAGTACGATTTAAGTTAGATAATACAGGCTATTATATAATTATTCCACAATAAACCTTGAAACTAAGAAGGCAAACTGATAGCAGCGGGTAGGTGGAATAAGGTAATGGGTCTGGACAACTATGAGTGGTAAGCAGGCAATTAGTTAAGTGGAAAGGTCAAGTGGACATGTAAATATGGACAACTCTCAAAAGAAGTAGCAAACTCCTTAAGCAAACAAAACCAGATCTTAACAAGAGAAAGGAAATGGTTCGTAGTACCCAAATTAATGAAGACAACGCTCTCAAGCCAAAACGATAATGTGGGTGAAGGCAACCTGGTTGAGTCTGGATATACAACAATAGATCTCCAATCTTTGGTAAATATGTCTCTAGTGGAGTCGAAGAAGACTCCAACAAGCGTCAGTCAGCGGCAGCTAAGGTTTACATAGGAAGACCATGGCTGGCAGCTGTCAATTGGGTATCAAAGGTGGCACCTTTGGGCTTCAGTTCGTGCAACTAGGGCAATGTGCAAGTGAAGTAAACAACAGGGAAAGAAAACGCAAGAAGCTCATTGTGACCCAACCATGTGTCATTGGGTTCAAGTCGTCCTTTCGATGCAAAACTGCCATGGTATTTCTAAAGTAGCAGCTACTCCTACATAACAAAAGATAAATAAAAGGCTATCAACCAAACCTCAATTCATTTCAACTCAAACATATCTTGATACAATGAGGAAGCCTTATTTTTAAAGGCAAACAAAATACTATAATCAATAAATGCATTGCATCTTTCTTAGCTCCATGTATTCTCCTATATTTATTCAAATGTGTCTCCCGATGTATAGTGTAGAAGTGACTCCTTGATAACTTTAGATTTCCTACATCGTACTCTCCTTGAAAAGTACTCATCCTCGAGTTCTGAAATAAGATAATTAAATAGATCAACCTGGAGGATTATATAGGTAGAAGAATAGACCCATCCAAGACTACTCTTCCTTGACAGTTGGAGTGTGATAGCTAGATAGCTAGAAGAGTAAGCCCATTCAAGACTACTCTTCCTTGGCAGTAGGAGCACAATAGCTAGTTGAAATTGGATAGTCGGGAGCTATAATTAAACATAATTGACTAGAACACTACCCTTTTTTGGTGAATACGGAAAAGATTTGTGGATAGATTGAGGGGACAACTATCTGTGATGATGGGAAGGTAGAATGTGTTTGTTGAATATAGGAAAGATTTACAGATGGATCGAGGGGACGATTATCTGCGGTGATGTGAAGATAGAATGTGCTGTACAGCCAAACATACAACTGACGGTAGCTGACAGGTACACCATGGAATCAAGACCCTAGGCTCTGATAGCAAATTTTATGCAAACTACCATGGGATTTCTAAATTAACAACAATTTCTACATAACAAAAGATAAATAAAAGGCTCTCAACCAAATCTCAATTCATTTCAACTTAAACATATCTTGATAAAATGAGGAAGCCTTGTTTTATAGGCAAACAAAATAGTATAATCAATTAATGCATTGCATCTTCCTTAGCTCCTCGTATTCTCCTATATTTATTCAAAGGTGCCTCCTCGATATATAGTGTAGAAGTGACTTTTTGATAACTTTAGATGTCCTACATCACCTTTCCATCAAACCAAATGCCTACAAACTCCATCTCTAGTAGAAAGAATCTGTAGGTGTAGGTAAAGGTAAGGTAATAGGAGCAGGTTTGGGTGCAGATGGCATGGAAGCAGAGTCAAAAGGTTGATTACGTATAGCCATGGGAGAGGTATAAACAACTAGATCCTCAATGTTAAAAGTAGGACTGATTGCATATTTAGAAGGTAAGCCAATAGAGTAAGCATTAGGACCAAGATGTTTGAGGATCTTAAAAGGGCTGGCACTACGGGATTAATGTTTACAAACAACACCAGAAGGAAATCGCTCGAGTCTAATGCAAATCATTCAATAATTACCAACATTAAATTCTTTAAACCTCCTTGGAAAACTAGCGTACAATTTATATTCATGATAATTCTCATGCAAATGCTTCCTAACGCCCTCACGAATGTTATAAAATGTTGAACAAATAATTCAGCGGAAAGCGAGACATGAAGATGTGGAATCAATGGTAAGAAGTTAACAGATATATGCGTAGAAAAAC
This sequence comes from Piper betle, assembly GCA_033002965.1. Classification (NCBI taxonomy): domain Eukaryota; kingdom Viridiplantae; phylum Streptophyta; class Magnoliopsida; order Piperales; family Piperaceae; genus Piper; species Piper betle. The sequence goes on along the minus strand of JAURVB010013592.1, from coordinate 15,506 downwards.
CATAGACAACCTCAAAAAGACTCATGCATTTGGACCTACTTACCGAACTATTATATGCAAATTATACGTGTGGAAGTAATAAATCCCAATTTCTATCATGTCCAATTAAGCACCTCAACAAGTTTCCAAGACTTCAATTCACTACTTCAGTTTGACTGTCCGTTTGCAGATGAAAAGCATTGGAAAATTTCAACTTTGTACCCATTTTATGCCATAAAGTTTTTCAAAAATAACTCTTGTAGTGCACATCTCTATCAGAAACAATTGTCTTAGGCACTCCATACAATTTCAAAATCTCATCAAAATACAATTGTGTAACCTTTGAAGCATCTAAAGTTCGTGTACAAAGGATGAAGTGTGCTGTCTTAGAAAAATGATCTACTATAGCTAAGATAGAATCATGTTTTCTGAAAGTCCGAGACAAGCCTAAAACAAAATCCATGCTAACATCTTGCCACGGTCATTTGGGAATGGGAAGGGTGTGTAATGGCCGGTGTTTGTTTTCTTTGTTTAGCTAGTTGACAAGTTCTACACTGAGCAACGATTTTACCTACATCCCTCTTCAAACTAGGCCAATAAAATTGACATTCCATTTTTTAATAGTTTTATCTCTCTCAAAATGTTTAACGAGTCCTCCAGCATGTATTTCCCAAACTAGAAAATCTCGAACTGAAGTATGCGGGCTGTACAACCTATATTCATGAAAGAGATGACCATCATGAAAATGAAATCCATCATGTTCCTGAGATGTGGATTGAAAGTGACTGAGTGGGTGATGTTTCACAAGATTGCCTGTTAATTTGTTGTCTTAGTAAGTTTGTTGCGGGATGTCTATATCCTCCATAGGTAATCAAAAAACTAAATATGCATTGAAAATCCGATAAATCGATCATGCTTCTTTTTCTACAATGTGTGTGGTGGCATCTCGTTGATAGTATTTTTCTTGATGCTCAGTTTCCCAGATATTGGTTTTCATTGTTTGATATGCTGTAATGCCTACGATGCTTGCGCTTGTGAGGTTTATTCTGTGTATGCTGGCACCTTAAAGAGTTGAAATCCAGTGGTCTTAACCCAGATTAATGCTTGTGATGATTGTGCTTGTGAGGTTTATTCAAGTGTTAATGTTTTGTTGCAAATGAAAAAACATGCTGCAGTGCTTCCTGGTTTCTTGGTGGAATTCTTAACTTTATATGTGCAATTAAATGATAGGTGCTGTTTTTCCCTGAAAATTGATTATAATGATCAGTTGGCCTATTATTTCTGATTCAACATTTTTTAAATGAAGCTGATGGCTATTTGTGAGACAAAGTTTCATTACCAGGACAAAAGTCCTCCAATTGATTATGTCTGTAACATTGCATCAGATATGCAGGTAACGGTCTTGAAATTTCTGAAAATGTTTATCGATATGAATTTAATATAATGGCAAGTTTACGGCATATCTCAGACTTATCATTTATTGCCGATTTTCATTGCTTTGTGTGAAAGATAAGAGCTTCTTGATGTGCATGATTGTTTCTTCTGATTCTTTTTCATCCACCCGCGCCCAAATAATCCATCTTATTTATGAAGAAAATATGGATAATCAAACATAAATTTGCCAAAACTTTATTAATGACTCAAAATCTCATTTTGCATTGTAATCATACAATCTCCTAGTAAAGGCTCTTTGAAGTAAACTTGTAACATAAGTAGACTGCTAAATTTAATCCTAAACCATATAATTACTTGTCAAAAATTGAAACTGAATGAAAAGACATACACCTTTTGTGAACATTTTTCTCTGCATCAGGATCTTGAATTCTTAACCGCAAAAAATTGTTTACTCTTCATATTGATGGTATGTTGGTATTCATTGATAATACTTATCTTTGGTTGAGGGTTAGTCCAAACTGCAGTCTAAAGCTGATAAATGATAAATCTTACTGTTTTCTTCCCCTCATTAATCGTTTGTTCCTATATATTTGTGAACAAAGTACTTGTATTGCTGTGAGGGATCTAATGAAAACAAAAGTAGATGTAATGAAAACATAATAGGTTTTCTTGAATGAAAAAATTGTTTTGCCATCAAACAGCAATAAGTGGAAACAGAATTTCAAAAGCTATTCACTTTATTGCGCCTTTTCTTGTGTGTCATGCCCTTTTCGATCCTAATATCAAGGTTTTGCACAAATGATTATTTACTGTTTCTAATTGAGGTTTGATAATCATGACAGCTTGCACATAAGCAATCCACTGTACTCTCCGGGCATAATGCCTTGCCCATCAGTGACAACTGCCAAGCTTGGATCTTACCTTTCACATAAAAATAATAGAAGATTCCTATATTGCTGTCTTTTGCATTTGAATTTCAATAAACGGAGTCAGTCTAATTCCAGAAAATTGAAAGGTGTATTTGTATTCCCTAGATCATTCGACATGCATTATCTATTTATATCTGAGGATGCATGGCTTGCTTGGCAAATATAAAAGTTAAATTGCAAATATTTGAAATATTGAGCACATCTTTGCAGCTATATCCTCCTCAAGATTGGCTAGTTGCATCATCTATACCTAGCGAGTTTAATCCTGATGTTATCAAAATGGTTCTGAAAGATTTAACCCCAACTAATGTCAGGTATCTTAAAGAGTTTTTTTTTCTGATGCATCTATACGAATAGAAAGTCTAATTTTCTTGTTGTGGATCCTCCTTTTTCAAGTTCATGATTCTTATTTTATGTTGAGATTTTATGAAAAACAATATTTTAAAGAAACATTACAATAACAGTGCATGATTATGGTCAATTGTGGACAATTTGTTTTATTGAACAGAATTTTCTGGGAGTCGAAAAACTTTGAAGGCTGTACAAGCATGATTGAGCCATGGTATGGTACTGCATATTCTGTGGAGAAAATAAGTGAGGACATTATTCAGGTTTTCTGCTCATCAGAAGCTCTATGTTATAATTTTTTAAGTTTAAAACTATTACGAAGTTTGAGCTGAGGCCTCTTCTTTTTATGCAATCAATTTTGTTAAAAGGAAAAAAATTTGGGTTTTTCCTTCTAATTTCTTTTTTGTGAAAATTCTTAAAATATTGGCTTATTGTAGCGATGGATCCTTGCTGCTTCTGAAGAAAATTTGCATCTACCGAAGGCAAACATATTTATTCCTACTGATTTTGAATTAAAAGCTGTGGCAGAAAAGGTTGTCTCTCTAACTGTGAAGAATTTTCAATTTTTTTGTGTTTTGTTAGTCTTGGTACTTGTGCATGAGCATTTAGTGTTAATCTGATCGAACAGGCAAAACATCCAATTCTGTTGAAAGAATCGTGCAGGTCAAGGATGTGGTACAAAGCAGACACATTGTTTTTCACTCCGAAGGCTTATTTGAAGATTGATTTCATTTGCCCAGAGTCTAGCTACACGCCAGAAGCTTCTGTACTTACTGACCTATTCGCAAGGTTGTTGATGGATTACTTAAATGAATATGGTGAGCCTTTTGAATGTCACTATATGTTTAAACAATTGCTTTATCTTTTTATATATTTGTGCTTTTCCTGTTTATTTGATTTTTTCCTTCTCTTAAAGGTTATGTCAGGAAGGACATTCATTGTAAAATATTCCACTTTTATTTGCAATTTACATGGGGTTTCAGCCATCAATTTAAATGTTAATCATATAAATCCATGTCGATGATACTAGCATAGCTGGGTTAAGTTGCAGATGAGAATAATCTTGACAAAAATGGTGATGATTGTGAATTTGAGAGCAGTTCGAGAGGGTGGTGACTTGAAGAAATCAGTCATTAAAATATTCAAAAATAAAAAACCTAGATACCAAGCATGGCCATGTATATGACCCAAACACAATGTGAGCCAACAATTTATGCTCTAGTAGAGGGCATCAGAAGAAGCGGACCTAAGAAGCTGGGCCTGGGATGATTGATGAAATAAGAGTCCACTGCTGCATGATGGCTTTGGAAGATTCTCATGTTGTACTCGTTCGATATTTTGGGCTATTCAATTAATGAAGAGGCTAGATAAGAATGTTATAGGAATGGTTTTGACTCAACAAGTAAGTTCACTGTGGCTTGTTCTCTTCTATTTATATCCATAATTAGTTACAACAATATACACTACACTAGGAGGATATCTTGAGAGTATTTCACAACTTCCTAACTATATTCTACTAACAAGCACACCCATAACAAACTCAAACAAAACTGATATTGAACTGAAACACACTAACAAGCATAATGAACCCTAGCCAACACCAACAATACAACAAACATAACACAAATTTGACACTCCCCCTCAAACTATGGAGGGACATCCACCAAATATAGCTTGGACTTCAATTTCTGGTGTCATGCTATAGAGAGAGCCTTGCTCATTATGTCTGCTATTTGCATCTCTGATCTGATATGCTCCAATGAGATGATTCCTTCCTTTATCTTATCGCTAATAAAATGGCAACGCAGCTCAATGTGTTTAGTCCTCTCATGAAAAAGAGGGTTATTATCAATATGAATGACAGGTTGATTGTCGCACCAAGGCTTCATTAACTTGGCAATAGGAAAACCTAACTCTTCAAGCAATATTTTTATCCAGACAAGCTCAGATGTTGCTTTTGCTACAGCTCGATACTCAGCTTCGGCTGAGGATCTTGCCACCACATTTTGCTTCTTACTCTTCCATACAATAAGGTTTTCCCTAATGATACAATACTCTGAAGTAAACTTCCTATCAGATAGAGAACCAGCCCAATCTACATCCACAAAACCTTGAACCTCCAAAACATTACCATTTTCATGTTTAGTGTAGACCAATATCCTTCCTTCCTGCTCTTTATGTTTTGACAAAAACTGAATAATCCAAAATACATCTTGTAAATCCAAATGCTAATAGGGTAGAATTAAAATTTTCAAATATTATGTACTTTTGATAGATGATTACAGCCGTATGACTTGGCTCTAATTAATCAAAGATCGAACTGAGGTTTTCTTGAAGTTTATGTCCTTTGTCAATGAAATCAAAACACAATATTCAGCAACACTCAAAGTCTTCTGATCTGACAATGCCTTGGAATACACCTCCAACACATTTAAACTTTACTTTGATTCCCGGTCCAAAGTGCAACGTAATGGGCTTAAGTCATTTCTTTAAAATGGTTAACCCAAGTTAAAGATCTATAGTCTATTCCCACTTACTTACAGGTGGTATCAGAGCAACTTGGTTCCGTGTTAGATGGTGAGCTGGACTGGGACGCTGACTAGGCTGCCGGTCACAGGTCAGAAAGGTCGTGGGTTGGGGCTAGCAACGGGCTGGACTAGGGACGTTGGTAAGGCTGCTGGTCACGGGCCAGAAAGGTCGTGGGCTGGGGCTAGCAACGGGCCAAGTCTAGGCATTTCGGGGACAAAATTTCCTAAGGTGGGTGGATTGTGAGATCCCTCAACTTAGTCCCACATCTAATATTTACTGGGAGAAGATCCTGTTTATAAGTGAGAATGGACTATAAATCTTTAACTTGGGTTAACCATTTTAAAGAAATGACTTTGGCCATTACGTTGCACATCTAATACCTACTAGGAGAAGATCCTGTTTATAAGTGGGAATGGACTATAGATCTTTAACTTGGGTTAACCATTTTAAAGAAATGACTTAGGCTCATTAGTTTGCACTTTGGGCTAGGTCGTTACAGGTGATATCAGAACAACCTGGTTATGCGTTAGATGGTGGGTTGGACTAGGGACGTGTTGGCTAGGCTACCGGTCACGGGCCAGAAAGGTCGTGAGCTGGGGTTAGCAACGGGCCAAGTATAGGCATTTCGGGGATGAAATTTCCTAAGGTGGGTGGATTGTGAGATCCCTAAACTTAGTCCACATGTAATACCTACTGGAAAAAGATCCTGTTTATAAGTGAGAATAGATTATAGATCTTTAACTTGGGTTCACCACGTTTAAAGAAATGACTTAGGCCCATCACGTTGCACTTTGGGCCGGGTCGTTACAGGTGGTATACTTATTTGCACTTGGTGTTGTAGACTGCCAATAATATAGAGTTCCATCACTTAAGCGAAGTCCAATATCCTTCTTGCTCGTTTTGTTTTGGAATATGTAACATGTAGGAGATGAAGGGACAAGGAGGACATCATGAAGTATTAAGGTTGAGGTAATGGGAGTTGTGCTGCTTCCAATGGCAGGGACTTTACTCCCGTCGACAATACTCACCAAAAGCTGATTTTTGAATGATAAATAAGTGGAGCAAAAATGAGATTTACTTGGCATATGATGGATGAGTCAATCAACAAGGCCTTGTTAAATGATGGATGAGTCTTGGAAATACCTGAAAAGGCATTAGCAGCAAAAGGAAGGGAACTGTCTCCACGTGCCATCTTGAGTTAATGTTCAAAGTCATCATGGTTAAGTGTAACACTTGTTGGGGCAGAAGTGGCAACACAATCAGCAACAAGAGCTTTGGATGAAACACCTGCAGTTGGAGTAGATTCCTTGGTGGCCCAATCAGGTTTCTCATGCTTCTTCCAACACTTACCTTCGACATATCCTTGTTTTTAACGGAAATCACAGAACCTGTCTTCCCTCTGTCCAATGGCTTCTCAACCTCTACCTTTGCCAACGGTACACTACCTCTTCCTCTGCCGCTCATAGCAGTGAACTTGGTGCGTGTATTGGCAGCAAGGGCTACTTTCTTCTCACTTTAGTCAGATTGATCTGTTTCAACTAACATTCTTGAGAGGTTTGGAAAGTAGCATTGAGTGTAGGCAATTCAATGCCCGTAAGGATCTGATTCTTGGCCGACTTATAGTGAGGGCCAAGAGCAACTAGGAAAGAAATGACTTTAAGCTATAGGGCTGCTATAGATTCAGCTCTTCCACTTGGCTTTCACAAAGCTATAGTGTTCATGGAGGGGCCGAGTACCTTGTTTAGTGAGGGACACATCCTCACACAATTTATAGATCCTCTGGATGTTTCCTTCCTGCCCATAGGTCTCATTAGTAGAGATCCACACAGAATAGGCAGTAGGCAACAACATGACATCACAACTAACATGTGGTTCCATGCTATTCCACAACCATAATCTCACTTGTGCATCCTCCTTCTCCCAAGCATCACCAGCATTCTTAGGTTTATCCTCCACAATATACTCAAGTCTCTCTTTTGAGGTAGGGAAAGTCTTTATCGCAGCAGCGCACAAAAGGTAGTTCTTGGAGCCGGTTAGCTTTGCAGAGGTAATAGAGGTGCTTCTCAAAAGTTCAGCAATAGAGATGGTGGATGCATCAGAACATGTAACAATAGGTTGTCCTTGGAGGCCATGAATATCGTTGGAGTAAACCAAAAGACTCAATAACAGGGGAAGTGGAAGATCCACAGGAAAGGTGGGAGTTTCTGGGGAACTCAACCACATGCAAAGATGGCAAGGGATGGCAGCAAGGAAAGTGGGAGTCTTAGGTGACTCAACCACAAGCAAAAGAGGCCAAAATGGTGACATAGACCAAGGGAGTCTAACTAGATCAATGCTCTGATACCATGTTAGAAAACAGGTGACTCGAAAAGTAAGTTCAACGTGGCTTGTTTTCTTCTACTTATATCCATAATTAGTTACAACAATATACACTATACAAGGAGGATATCTTGAGAGTATTTTTCTACTTCCTAACTATACTCTACTAACAAACACACCCATAACAAACATAATAACAAACTCAAACAAATTTGAAACAGAACCAAAACAGACTAACAAGCATAACAAACCCTAGCCGACACCAATATTACAATAAACATAACACAACTTTAACACCTATTGAAAGAAAAGATTTGATGTTAGAAATCTTGGGATATGACATTTGTGAAGGTCCTTGTTCCACATGTTTTTACTATCAGTGCTCTCAAAATTAGGGGTCCCTAATTTCAATAGACTCCAAGCAAAGAAAGCATCTATTAGCAAATAGATTCTTCTCGTCTGTAGCAAGTTTGATGTTAAAATCCCTTTAGTCATCACCGGCCAGACAATGAAAGATTGCTTTGTACGTCGATGCTTAAATTTTGCTAACGAGTGCTAAGAGACAAGTGGTTAGGAGTCCTTTGAAAGTTCAACCAACTCTTTAGGAAGAATTAACCAGGGGGTATTGAGAAAGTTAGGATGTGACAATTTAGAAAAATCAGAGCCTTTTTTGTGAGGAGATTATCTGCCAAGAGAGCCCATAATCCATTGGCTATGGATTCCAAAAAAATAGTGACAAAGAAGATCTCTAAGCTTTGTAATTGTTCTATTGGTGAACTTGGATAAAAGAGGAAAATTTTGCAACCAAGATCAAGCAAAGTATGAATGAGGTAATCATCTTAAATCTTGTATGAACAACCCGATAGGAACTTGCTTCTTAGTAAGAGTACCAATTACAAGCATGAGAAGGTGAATGAAGCAGACCATATCAGACCATTTGATATGTGGACACTGTTGTGTAAACACCATAGATCCACTATACTTGCAGGTTCTCTCTGTTCGTTGACACTCTACATAAGATCTTGCACAGGCACCTCTGATACATCTTTAAATCTGTGTTCCCCTTCAATAGGAGGTTTACATATTTTCTTCCAATTGGCATTCTGAAATATTCTTTCAGAGAAAAGCTGAAAAGGTTTGAACTTATAGTTGAGGTATTTCTTAGGAAGCTTGAAAGTAGGAGCCCAATAGAGTGACAATCCATTATGAATAGGCTTTTAGAAATCAAGGCACTCCCCTATAAGATAATTAAGACATCCAACCTTGAGTTTTGGTCTAATTTGCTAATTATGGGAAAACACACAGCCTATGAAAGCTTTCTAGAGCTAAGAGGTAGGCCCCAAGTAGTGGTTAGTTAGCTCACTGATACAAATAAAGAGTGACGTGCTAGGGAAGGTCATTAGGAAGAAATGAGTTAATTGTTTTTGGGAGGAAACTGGAATTCGAGTTTTAGTTTGATTGTTAGTAGCTTTTGAGGATAAAAGTGTAATTTCTTTGAGAGAAGGTGGAGTAAATAAAAACGTTTTTAATAAGCATTAAGAAAAGATCAAAATACAAAAACAGGTTCTAGTTCTTCGCTTGATCCATTTCCATCTTATCCATTATCATCTTCATTCTCCATCAGTGGCACCTGCTAGTAAGTTTCAGCAACAAGACGAGGGGAAGGAGGTTTTGAACGGTGCTCCCAAAGAAGAACCTATCACTCACCCACACAATAACGAAAGATGGGGTGATTTCGATACTTAAGTGCTCAAGCTTGAGAGAAGAAAATAGAGGGATACATGCATATTGTAATGGGTGGTTATAACTGACTATATACAGTTAATATGAGAATTTATATTTAGTGAAAACACCATCGTGTGGAAAAAACAAGCAATTAAGTGAAGGATTTCTATCTTCTTCCACAGTTTTTCAATTCTCCAATTATCCCTCTTGGTTTTCTTCTATCTTATTCTCCAATTTTGTCATGTTTTATCCTCTTTCTTCCTTAGATTTTACGATACGAAATTAGTTTGTATCATTGAGTACTTCAATATGTTCAACTTTAGACCCGAAAAATAAGAGAACTTCAATCTCAAAAAGAGTGTTTTGGATGTGAATAATTGGCTGAAATAGAATCTCCAAAAGTAGATTGAGAGCATTAAGAAATTATTTGAAGATATTCATATGGTATTCCAAGTATTGTGCGGGGGTGGGGGTGGGGGTGGGGGTGGGTGGGGAGCATGATATGACTAATGACTATTTGAAACCATACTATTAAGCATAGGAAGCAGTGACTCTGTGACAATAGCCACCTTGCCTTAAACCTTATTGATAATACCATTTTGCCTCTTTTGGCAACATGGTTTCCTAGTAGTAATAATCAAGCTTATTGTTGAAAATCATATAATGGATGGTTGTAGGTAATCAATAGATTATCCTATGTACTTTATTTATAGATATCTGGAGTTACAAAAGTTGCTACAGCTCAAATTTAAAATATAAACTAACAGCTGATATTCAGCTGCTATGCAGGAACTAATTAGATATATGTAGGAACTAACTTACAACAGAAAATACATTAAAGAACAAGTCAAAATACTAATCTGTAACATCCACCCTCAAGCTTTGGGTAGGGAACATAGTCAAAGCTTGGACTCCATGACAACTAGCAAAGTAAGCAGCAGCGGCAGCAGAAATTGCTAATAGAAGCACAAATCTCATCGAAGTCAATGTTCTTCAACATAGCGGAGTACAACCAGTAGTTTTAGAACAAGATGAGGCAACACCAAAAGCAACACGATGCAAAGAAAATCCAATAACAAATCACATAGCATGACATGCTCTGTTAAAGCAATATGGCAGTAGCATCAAGTCACGGATGACAACTTTCAACATCAACTTCACCAAGAACACCCAATAGCGAAAAGCAAAAGGGCATCTTGGGCTTGATGCCAATAATAGGAGAGTAGCAGGAACTTGGACATTTTTCAAAATAAACATCCATATCCTGATTCCCCCTTCAATCTTGACTGTATGCTACACAAAGATCAAGAAGGAAGGAAGCTTTCACTTCAATACAAACAGGGAAGAAGCAGGATGAGAGCAGCCTTACACCAGAAGTGCAAGGGTGTGAGGGAGGGAGGGAAGGAAAACACCCAGTCACTTCCCTCCCTCACAAGCTATTCTTCCTGGATCTAAACCATGTTCTATTCCATGTTGAAAATCATATAATGGATGGTAGTAGGTAATCAATAGCTTATCCCATGTACTTTATTTATAGAAATCTGGAGGTACAAAAGTTGTTACAGCTCAAATTTAAAATATAAACTACAGCTGATATCCAGCTGCTATGCAGGAACTAATTAGTTAATATATACGAACTAACTTAACAACAGAAAATACATTAAAGAACAATTCAAAATACTAATCTGTAACACTTATGTTGCCCATTTCTCTGGAATCCATTTGTGTTCCTTTACCTGGTTTAATGGCTTTCACCAACACGGTTTACTAATTGTATTAGCTTGATCCAGCTTATGATGCCCAAGTTGCTGGTCTTTACTATGGAATTCGAAAGACTGATGCTGGGTTTCAGGTAATCTTCTTGAAATCATTTATTTAGATTTCCCATGAAACAGTTAGCGACGACCATGGTCCTAGATGCAGTCACGTTGGTCAAACGTAATTACTATATATTTCTCTTACTTTATAGGTTAGAATTGGTATATGATGCAATATTGTCCCATTTTTATATTCTTGTACAAGGTAACTGTGGTTGGCTACAATCACAAAATGAGGATTTTACTGGAAACTATTATGGAAAAGATCACTCATTTTGAAGTTAAACAAGACAGATTTTATGTATTCAAGGTACTATCACTATAATTGTGCTTTCTTTTTATTTGGAAAATTATATTCGAAGGTCTCCTTTCTTTAATTGTTTTCTGGGTTTCTCCTAGCGTAAAGGTGTGATTTCTTTTTATTTTTTCTAACCATTTAGGAGATTGTGGAAAGGGAATATGAAAATTTCAAGTTCCAGCAGCCTTATCAGCAAGCAATGTACTACTGCTCATTAATATTAGAGGAGCAGGCATGGTCATGGACTGATCGATTGAACGTTCTTCCATCTCTTGCTGTTGAAGATCTAGAGAAATTTAAACGTCGAGTGCTCTCAAAAACGTTTGTGGAGTGTTACTTTGGAGGTTCACAATTGTTTTTTCCCACCAAAATTTTGTTTGACCAGTATTGCAACGTTGTAAAATGTAATATATTATTTAATGCGCTTGAAGTTGTCTCTCAGGAAATATTAAGCCTGATGAAGCTGAATCATTGATTGACTATATTGAAGATGTCCTCTTTGAAGGTTCTGGTATCATGGGTAGACCTTTATTTCCTTCTCAGTATTTGACAAAAAGAATTATTAAACTTGGGAAGGGTATGAGTTACTTTTACCCTGTTGAAGGCCTTAATGAAAATGATGGCAATTCTGCGTTGGTTCACTATATCCAGGTGACATATTTGACAAAATTTTATTTGAGGATTGAGATTTAATTGTATTCTATCAGTTGATTTACTTACTCAAAAAATGTGCAATCAATGAAAGGGAGGACCAGATGAATTTCGTTTTAATGTGAAACTTCAGCTGTTTGCCCATATTGCAAAGCAACCGGCTTTCCACCAACTTCGATCAGTTGAGCAACTTGGCTACATCACTGTACTTAGGAACAGGTGGAACTGTTTCGAATATTTCTTCACGAACTTCTTTGGTTTGTGCTAAAATAGGGCACTTTTTCAAAAATCCAGGAATGACTCAGGGATTCGTGGATGTCAGTTCATGATTCAGTCTACTGTGAAGGTGTGTTTTGATTAATGTGCATCTTAATTTCCTGATTTAGCTATTAACTTGTCTTCTTTGCTTTGACAGGACCCAGCACAACTTGATATGAGGGTTGAAGCTTTCTTGAAAGTGTTTGAGAGTAAACTTTATGAAATGACCAATGACGAGTACAAAGTAAGAGGAGTTACTTTGTTGTTCTTAAGATAAATCTTTATCGAGTTGAGTTGTAATCATATTGTTAGAAAGACTCATGATAAACCCTAGCAGCTTGATATATAATCTTAGGAAAGGTAATGCCTTCTTTTCCCTACACCTCTCACATTACTCCAAACTAATTAATATATTTATTTCATTGTTGCCATTCTATTAAAGTACTATCTCTGTCTCTAGAAGATAATTTGGAATTTTTATCCCCTCTCTAGCCTCACCCACTTTTTCGTAGAATACATGCCAAAATAGGTGGCTGCTAGTAACCGTGGACCAAGTACAATCCCAAATCCCCTTCTTGCCCCTTAGCTGCTTGTAGTGCTATTCTTTTCTTTTCGGGGAGGAGGAGAGGTAGGAGAGGGAGAGACTGACTTGCTCCATTACTAGAAGCATTGAAAGCAGAAGAAATTCAATTGCACAAATTGCTAGATTGGCAAGAGTGAGAGGGAGGGACCTCCATCACTGGAAGCATTAAAAGCATAAGCAAATCAATCTAAAAAAGTAATAGATTGAGAAGAGAGGAGGAGGAATTAAAAAGATACATTAGGTTTAGCTTCTATTTCCAATTAGGAAATTACTCTTCTAGATCTTGTTCCTTATTAATGTTTCATTGTCAAAAGTGAAAGTCTTGTTATTAGCTTAATGAATCATTCTCGGGAGTTGCTACCAGTGATGCTTCTTCATTTAGCATATATTGATAATTTGTGGTTAATGTCTGAACATTATTAGTGTTGGTACTGTTTTCTTACAGAGTATTGTGAACGCTCTCATTGATATGAAGCTGCAGAAACATAAGAACTTGAAGGAGGAAGCCTCATTCTACTGGCGGGAAATTGCAGATGGTACTCTGAAGTTTGACAGGAGAGAATGTGAGGTATGAGATGGTCGGCAATCTATTTTCTACTGATGCAATATTAGGTTATCTTGTGTTTGCTGTGATTTACACCTTTTAAATCTGCCAGCACAAGCCCTAGAATCTTATTTCTCCATGGTCTCTTCTTTCCAAATTTATTCAAATTATGCATAAAATGTTAATTATGCCCACAATGAAGCTATCTTTTTGAGTCATTAGATTAGGTTTGAAGACGTAGCTTTCATCTAGTTAGCTAATCTGGGGGTATACTTTGGTGGGAAGTACCATGATACATAAACTAAAAACAAGTGATGCTAAATTACTTAGTCATTATAAAAGCCCAAGTTCCGAATGACCCAAGTAGCTCATTGGTTATTGTCATCTTACCAAAGTATTGGGAGCTGAATCAAATAGCTAAATATATGATTTAGGCTTCAGTTTTCTTTATTGTTTGACTGCTTCTTTAGTATGAAATTACTATATCTCTGAACTGAATAGTGTAGGTTACGTTATATAGTTACTTAAGGCACTCTGTTATCTTATACTAAATATATGGAGCCATCTTGTCCACTGTGTAATTTCTATGCTACTTTTAACAGGTTGATGTACTTAGAGAGCTCACACAGCAAGAATTGTTTGATTTCTTTGACAAGTATATTAAAGTGGGTTCGTTACATAGAAAATCTCTAAGCATTCAAGTGTTTGGTGGTTTACATTCTTCTGAATTCAAAAAAGTGAAATGCGAGAACGATAAAACCTCTACGCTTGCATATTGATGATATCTTCAGCTTTAGAAGATCTCGACCGCTATATGGTTCCTTCAAGGGTGGTTCTAATTACTCAAAGCTGTGAGGTTGTTAATTTGGTTGGTATCAACTTTCTCTATTATGAATATTCTTGGGTCAACCAACACCTCCTTGATAAGATTTAGCTGCAGCCTCCTTGGATAGCAGCTTCTGGCTGCGTGGAGTAACGATTAATATCAATATATTTGAAGACACCCGAAAGTTAGTCACCTATGTTTTTTGTTATTTTTTCCGCCCTTTATTTGTACATAATATCTAGAAGAGTGGAAAGATTGACCTTGAAACAACAACAATTAGTCATTTGTGACCAAAATTTATGGTTCTAATGTTTACCTTTTTGAAGTAATTGAACATCTCTTTATTTAAGGTTTTTATTTTCTTATTTATTTTTAATATGAGGCCTCAAATCAAATCTTATCAACCTCCTATCTTCACCTTTTCTTATTTCCTCCTCGTTTTGTGGACTTGTCAGGACCAAGTCATTGAGTATAAGAAAAGGAGGTGTATACTAAGTTATCAGACCCAAACACGAACAAACATATTCATGTTTGTACCGATTCACTAACAATATCCTAAAAGAAAAACAAAAAATTCTTTGATGAAACCATTTAGAATAGGAGTTTTATTATTTAGAACACTAAAGATAATAGTTTTAATTTCCTTATTGTCAACCTTGCAAGTCAACATAGAAGTTTTAATAGATGAAGGAAAATCAGAACATAAAGGGTAAACAAATCTTCAAAAAACGTTTCGGCTTCATCCTAATGGCATGAGGATCAGAAAATTTATTCCTAAGTAGATTCACAATTTTATGAATATGATTTCTTAGAATGTGAAAGGTAACCATCGAGTGAAAAAATTGATAATTTCTATCCTCTTCCCTTACCTAATTTACTCTAGATTTCTATTTGTAGAACTTTTCGTCAATGTCTTCCTTTTGAAACAAATTAAGATGGGCCAATTTTTCGTTTTCAAGTCATGAAGTATTTATAGCATCCATGGAGAGTATTTGCTAGGCATCATAGAGGGACAATTGAGCGTTGCTCAATCGCACATTAATTTTGCTAAAAATCTTAATATTCTAAATTTTGAAGGTCGTTTTAACACATTGAAGCTTTTAAAGAGAATAAATTAAGGATTATTATAAAGACCTCTGTCAAGTTTCCTATAAACAATAGTGTCATCAATATGCTTGTTACTCCACGTAAAATTAGAATTATAAGGAATATTCATTAGATTTGATGAAAAGAATTATTAAATTACTCAAGATGTTAACGGAGAATATCAACACTACCCAAATGCTCGTTATTACTTTTAATACG
>JAURVB010013591.1:0-75658 GCA_033002965.1 Piper betle | reverse complement strand
CTGGTGCAACTTCCTCTAGCCAAAATCCTCTCTTCCCCATCGAATATTTGCCGCACGGTGCACGAACAGGGGCTCTTGGCCCGGATCTCATCGATGATTGCAAGGATCTCGCCATCGTCGACGAGGGAGAGGGGGGTTATTTTCTAGCCGTTGGATCGCGATCAAACAGATGGAATCAAATTGTAACACAGCCATCAGCATAGTTTTCTTTTCTCCTATATATATACCAAAAGGCTACAATGCACTACCTGATTATCAACACATTGTAGCGCACAGCCCGTGGGCCGTTGGATGAAATCCAACGGCCCATCAGCCTTTAAGTCCACCCTGCACCCATCCGACTTGCCCGAACCCGTCCGACACGCCTGCCTCCCACCCAGCCCATCCAACCTGTCTGACACACCTACCACCCCACAATTGACCCCCTGGCTCCTCGCCGCGGCTCCCCCAGCATCACCTGCCGCCACCTCATGGCACGACCTCAACCCCTGCCACTAGCCACCCCCTGCCACGACCACCACCACCCCCAGGCGTGCGGTGGGGGGGGGGGGGGTCACTGTGGCTTGGTGTAGGTGGGCGGGCCGTGGAGGAGGCAGGTGCTCATCGTTGTCGTAGGGGGCTGCAGGGGCCCGGCCATAGCGGCAGAGGGACGGGCGACTTGGTGGGCCTCCATGGCTTGGGGCAGGCGGGTGGTCGTCGTTGTCGCAGGGGTGGCGGGGGGCGGGCGAGGGCTACGACAGCAAGTCGTGTCGGGGGAGCAACAGTGTGGTGGTGGAGGAGGTCGGTTGCCGGGCGGCGGGTGTGGTCGGGCGGGTAGGCAGGCGGATCAGACGGGTAGGGCCAGTCGGGCAGGTTGCAAGGTGGGCTTGACTGCCCTTGGGCCGTTTGATTTCATCCAACGCCCCACAGACCGTGAGCTGTCAAAATCAGGCAGCACATTACAGCCTTCTTTTATATATATATATATATATATATATAGCAAAAGTCAAGGTTACTTTTAAATGCATTGACTCTGGTGGAAGTCTTGTAGTGGGTGATCGTGATGTTGTGAGTTACCAGCTCCCATTAGACGTCTATAATTTTCATTTTAAGTTCCTCTTTTCAATTTTTGAAAAATCCTTTCAATTTTTTTAAAAAATCCCCTTTAAAGAATTTTAATTTTTTAAAATTCTTCTTTGAATGACATTTATTTTTAAAAATGGGCTTTTAGGGTGTGTGCCTTTAAATTTTCAAATTTATTTAATTAAGTTTGACAATAAATCTAAAGATTTATTTTTATTAAGAATATACTTTTTTATGTGTAAAAGGAAGAAGATGCAAAATAAAAATTTGTATAGTTAAAAAACATTAATTCATAAACAACTTAATATAATGTTGAATAATAGTTTGTTAGTATGAGATGATAATAGGATTTGAAAGGAAATGACATGTTTTTACTTAAAAGTCCTTTCAAATTTGTGTAGCAAATAAATCCTATAAAATTTTTAATAGTGAGTATATTTTAGATATTGTTAAATTTGATATAGTATATTAAATCCTGTTAAACCCGGTTTGATTGGGTTGAACAGATCATATCACGCACCACCTACAAATCGGGTATTGTCAATGGTATAATATTTAAAATCATTGAACAAATGTAGACATCAGGAAATAGTTGAATCCATTTAGATGAGGATACCATACGATCAAGTTTTTTTAGTAAGTTCTTTACCCTCTTGCTTATTATTCCAAGTGAAAATTTTAAACTTGAATTGTAGGGGATTGGTTAATATCAAGTTTCAAAATGCTATTCGTGATATTTTTTTTCATATTAATCAAGTGGATATTCAGTGTGTGTGTGTGTGAAACAAATTGAATATTTAATTTCTATGACAAAAGACTTATTTTACACTAGTGAATGTCTAACACACAAGTTTCTTCTAAGTAATTTTGACTCATTCTATGCTTCTAGTGCAAATAACTTAGGGTCTTTTTGGTTGACTTAAAAATATTGTAAATTATATATATATATATATATATATATATATAATATAAATGCAATGAGATAAAATGATATGAAAATTTTAAATTTTATATTAAATTTTTGGATAAAAAAATAAGATGAAAATAAAATATATCTTCACGTGTGCATGTGCACGTGCTTTCCAAAATGTTTCCTTTTTTTTAATTTTTCATAAGAAAATATTGCTCTGTAAAATTTTTACATATTTATTTTGAATGAAATTAAAATTTCTTTTGACTAAATTTAAAGGCATCTAACACAGGAAAATTTGTGACCTCTAAATTTTAGATTTGTTTCGTGCAAATTCAAGACAACCAAATATATCTTTAAGAATTTCATACAATTCAATTTCTATATCCTTGTAGTCAAGGTCAAAACCACAATGCTTTCAAGCAAAAGGGTATCTCAGTCCTAGTTATAATAAATGGGTTCCGAAGATTGTTGAGCCCAGAGTAATTTCATCATTTTTTTACTATGCTAATTAAAAAAATTCCATTATCCTCATTCGACCAATTTATCTTAAGATTCAATATAAGATGAATAAGATTTTAACCAAATTAAGTTTGAATCGAAGATGAAATCTTGAACCAATGTCTTCATAATTTACCTTTTCTTTAAAAAAAATTGCTGAACACAAATTCTACTTTATAAATCAAATAGCCCATTGTTTTACAAATTGTACATCAATAAAACAACCTGCATGCACTAAATCATCATATGCTTATTTAAGATCAACATTATCTAATATTTTTTCCCATCATACAACATATTAGTTAACAATGATGAGGGTATTTATAGATAAAAATAAAAAATAAATAATAAGGTTATTTATAGATTTTCAACTCAATATAACACTTTTAACCCTTTCATCTTAGTTATCAAAGTAATTGTACTAATAATCGATTTTTTAATATCTATAAACTTATACATTGTTTGAAAATATAAAATAGCTCATATTGATGTCAAAATATAAAATTTTATCAATCATTTACTTATGCACTTTACTTTTTATACTTATAAATCTTATTACGTGGGATCATAAAAAAAGTTCAAATTAAATGTGTAACTCATATAATTATATGAGGTGTAGGATGCTTTAATTTTTCCCTTAGGGTCTTGTCTGGTTAGCATGAAAATAATGTACTAAAAAAATTCAAATGAACTGGAAATGCAATGACATGAAATGACACGAAATTTTTAAAAAATATTTTCTTATATATTTAGATAGTAGAAAAATAAGATGAAAAAATTTTTTTTTTTAATGTGCATGTGGATGTGCAAGTGCTTGTGTATGTGCCTCCCAAAATTTCCCTTAGTTTCTTTTATTTTTAATAAAAAAATATTGTTTCGTAAAAGTTTTATATAAACTTATTTTATTAGAAATTAAAATTTCTTTTAACTAAATGTAAAAACATCATCACGTAGAGAAAATTTATGATCTCCAAATTTTAAATTTCTTTTACACAAACAACTAAAAAAACCCTTATATCAATCTGATGCAAGTATGTAACTACAGTACCCCTACTACTTCTAGTACAAAAAGAAATTCCACATTTTCTCTACGTTATTTTTAACCTTGAAGAGATACTATAGACTTTTTTCTATATTTAGAAATATTTGATGGAAAGTACATATTAATTTTCTAACTTTTCTTCATCCTAAAAAATGTTCATTAATCTTCAAACGTGAACAAAAGTAGATCGAAGAAAAAGTTTAAAAATTAAAACATACTTACCTTTAAAATTTTCTATATGTAAAAATAAATTTAAATTTCTTCTTCGGTGTAAAATTTGGCGTGTATAATAAATTCAAATTTCTTCTTTGTTTCAAATATGCACTCAATTTAAGTTAAGATAAAAAAATCAAATTAAGTTCAAAAAAGTTGTTAGCCATTTTCTTTTTTTTAACTAAATATAAACAAACTCTTTTATTTATTATATATCTTTTTTTGTGTGGTAGAACGAGTTTCTTCCAATATACAAAGCAAGACTCTTACGATAGACTCTTAGCAATCCTGCCCTTTATTGGATCTTGTACATTAGGGAGTTTGGAGCCTTTATGCAAGAAGTTACCTTTT
This sequence comes from Piper betle, assembly GCA_033002965.1. NCBI lineage: Eukaryota > Viridiplantae > Streptophyta > Magnoliopsida > Piperales > Piperaceae > Piper > Piper betle. The sequence goes on along the minus strand of JAURVB010013591.1, from coordinate 71,579 downwards.
TTTATTATACATAATAATAACTATTAAATTCTTATTTGAGAACTTATCCGTTCATAGCTTTTAATAGCCATATAATATGACATCTTTAAAATAATATTTATTCATTTATTCATGTTCATCTATTTGATACCCTAAAGGGTGTCAAGGCTTTGATCCTAAATTAAATTTTATGTAATTATAAATAATAAAAAATTTTAATAACTAAACATCTCTTTTCATGTGGAACTCTTCCCTTGTATGCGGGTTTTCTGAGCCGGGAAGAATTATTTCATAAATAATATATTTATATATAAAATATCTAACTTAAATGTCTAGTCTAATCGAGGAGACGCGCATTTTGATAGGAGAAAATTAACGCTCGTCTTATTCTCACTTTGACAAAAATAAATACGGACAGAAAATTTGTTTTCCACCCCCAAAAAGTGTACGTGGAGGAAAATTGGGCTAGCACTGGCCTCCCCCACCCTTGTTACATATTCCTTCGCACACACGGAAGGCATTGCCTAGAGTTTGTTAAGAGCTCCGTCAAAGACAAACAAATATGAGCCACATACAAATATATGGACAACAGCCTGTTTGTGGACCTCTCCTATACTTATTAACCTTTCAATATTTTGACGTAAGGTTGAAGGGCTGTTAGGACAACAATATATATGTACCTCCCTTTATACTAAAGGAATCATTTCTGTCTTTGTCCCCCTTCCATTTCCAAGCTTGAAGGCAACTACACCATAGATCTTCTCGTCTGCAACTTATATACGCAATCAACGCCTTCAATCCACAAATGGGTCATCCACAAAACAACCGATAGATTGGAGTTTGCAGACATAATTCATAAGCCTCATAGATAGTACTGTAATTATAACACACCACGCTATAATACTTAAATTGTTTCGATTAATCTCGGCGGTGTGATAAATAAAGAGCCACCCAACTTCTACTACTCAGTACTCATTCACTGATTGATCAAACTAGAGAGAGAGTGAGAGAATTTTTTGGGTGCAGTTCCAACCTGTAAAGATGAGGGGTACGAAGAAACTAGAAAGGACCCCACAATGTGCAGTGTGGTGAGAAGTATTGTTTGGCAAGAAGCAGGGATGCTTTTGCATGAACAAACAGCAAATGCGCCATCAGCATGTCTGCCATCCTTCACCCCTCTCACAGTCCGAATCTGCTATTTACATGCCTCAAGATATTGGCAGCACCTACCCAGACCCAAAACAATGGCAAGAGCTACGGGAAAACTGTTATGACTGCAAGGAGTAATGTCAAAAAATTGAATCACCCCACATTATATTGATGGGTTGGTATGATCATAAAGCCGATGCTCATGTAAAAATATTATTTCAAAGATTATCACCTAGAGTGACAAAGATTATCAAATATGTTTGTCAACGTGTAGCAGTCTTCGAACAATTAAGTGTGGTGATTGTTCATATTAAAAAAATATCACGTACTTAATTTAATCAAGAGCAGCTATAAATACTCAAATGATTAGCGAAGGATACAACAATTAATATTATCGATGGATAACACGACTGATTTTAAATATTGGTTCCACAAATCATGTATCGTTCAAAGAGTGGATTGCGTAAAAAATGGACGAGAAATCACAGTCAACCGCATGCACGCGAGATCTGATCCTTCTCCTACATGCATGGCAGATGGTAGCGCTGGATTTGAGGTGACTCTGTATGGGGATATGGAGTAGGGAGAGTATACAAAGTGTAAGAGAGAGGGCAAGAGTCTGAGAAAGATCTCAGAGCACCCATGAAGTCGATCACCGGAAGATTCTCCCTAACATGGTCCCTCCTTCTTCTTCCTACTCTACTTTATTCTGATTGATTGCTTTTTCATCGACATGACCTCTGGAGCTTCTGCTTTTACAGTTGATTTGGTGGTACGCTTTGTGAAAGAGACAGAATTGCTTTTTCGCTACGAGAGTCTTTCGCTCGCCATAACAAGCCCGGCACTTGGCCATGCAGCATCCAACGTATATGTTCCCTGGTTGGTCCCTTCCACTGCTTTTCTGGAAGCTTGGTCTTCCGTGAGGCTTTGTGGGGGTGGACATGGGTGGTATTGGTAATTCTCATTCTGGGCAGTGAGAAAGCTCGCTTCTTGACTCTGTTTTGAGTGGTAGCATACTAGCAATGGCGTTTGTGCATAGTTTTGCTGCCTACGATGCGATCGTGTCTGAAGAAAGCAAGCAGGTTGGGCAGCAGGTTGATGGGAAGTATGTGAATGGTTGCAATGATCATAAGAGCTCTGCTAGGCCGAAGAGGAAGGGCAAGCAGAGGAAGGTACCTCAAAGGGGGCTTGGGGTGGCTCAGCTAGAGAGGATGAGGATGGAAGAGCAGAAGAAGGAGGTCGGATCATCTTCTTCCTCTTTGATGGTTCCTGTTGCAAGAGGTGTCACTGTTCCTACTTCAAACTCCAACTACAACATCCCTGTTCCAAGCTTCAATTTCTGTCCGGTCCTCCCAATTTCAACTGTGCCCCCTACATGGGAGTTCACACCACAGGTGGCGAGTGTGGATTCTTCACAGCCCGTGTTTGGTTTTGGGTTTCCTTCCTTTGGTGATCAGCCGGCTTTAATTGGATCAAGCCTTGCTGCAGATCTGGAACCTTTGCCATACCAGCAGGACGTGGAGAAAGTTCCAACAATGGTGGGTATGGTGGATGTGTGTGTTGGTATCTTCATCGTTGTTTTGTTTTTGGTACTGTTGATTGTGGTCTGTAGGTTGAGAAGCGTATTTCATGGGTTTGTGTAGGTGAAAGTTTCATATACAAACTCATGTTCTTCTGGAGTTCTCCAGATAGAGCCCCCTTCAAACCAAATATGTCTGAGCAACAGCAAAGCTGCCTGCCCTCAAGATGGGAAGGTATCCATTTCTTTTCAGATATCTCTCCATTTGCAACAGTTTTTTATGAGCTGATCTACTTTAATTCTTTCCTCACTTTTTATGACCTCTTCTCTTAAGAAAAACAGATAATTCTTATTCATAATCTTTTTTATGCAATGAAACTCAGGCCACTCTTCATACTCTCTGTTATATTAGACTTGGGCACTTTCTCGCTGTAGTAGAGAATCAGGATATCCTTAATATCATATATAATGGTTCTATCTAATTACTAACACGATGAATATAGCAATTTGGGTACATCAATCTTGAGTTATTTGAGATGTAAGACTTCTTGAATCATGCAATACTTTCCATTTTATTGTTTGCTCTTCCTAATTTCTAACCATGTAAATCATCATACTAATTTAGATGGTGGGTATGAAGCGTCCCTTGCCATGTTATTTTGAGAATGCTATCATTAGTCCTCCTGCTTCTTTCCAGTGGAGCACAAACGCGGTGCCCCAATTCCCCTCTTACGTGAACTGCTACAAATCGGCTTCCTGGCAAGACCTGTGCAACTATGACTCAGGAAGCACAATATCAAGGTGGAATTATATCTATCTTTGTCAAATTTTGTTGCCTTGTGGACTAATGTAGGGAAAATGTTTATATCTTATTTATGTTATGTTTGTTACTCTGGTTATGTGATAGATTTTGATGATCAGTTTTTGATTTTAAATATAAACTCTAATAGGATACCGAGAAAGCTTATAATGATATGATTTAATTTTATTAATTTTTGTAATATTTTGAATGTTTGAATCACTTATTTTGATTCTCTTTTTATTAATAAGAGCCGATATAGTTTACACTTGAAAAAAATGTGGTATAAATCTAATTTTGTTAAATTATCGTACTTTCGAAAAGCTCGAATTTATAGAAGCAGAATACTTTATCTTCTATCTCTAGCTTCTCCACATTGATGTTTGTATGTTACAGGGAAGGAAGAAGCCCGAGCTCTAGTGGTGTGGTGCAGCTACATGAATCAGACAATATTTGCTGTGGAGAAAGCAATGAAGCTCTGGATGGTGGGTTTCTCTCATTACGCCCACCTTCCCTCTCTGCAACTCCAGGCCTACTAAATGGAGAGTACTGCTACCCTTCTTCCCAAGTAAGATCAAATATGAAATCATCTTCATTTGTCTCACTTCTCTTTTTTGAAGCTATTTGGTAATGGCAAAATTTATGTTAATGGGCAATTAACTTAGGCTGATGGGAACGTACAGATACAGTTTCCAAACTCTTCTCCATTCTCAGAGATGGAAACACGGAAACCAATCTGTTACAGCTTTTTGCCTGAGCATCATGCTCTGAACCACTGTGACATGCAAAGTGAAAGAAGGAATGATGGCCTCGAGGCCTTAGATCTCACTCTTAAGCTATAATCAACCTTCAGATAGAGCTAAAAACTAAACAGTTGTAGATATTTTGGCGGAAATTTGTTCATTGTTAGTATGGCTTCCTTGGTGGCATTAAACCCACAAACAATGAGCAGAGAAAACGTGAGAAAATTTTTGGGAACTTGATCGAAGCTGTATTGTCATCTGAAAATAGTTGTGACTTATTTTCTTTTTGTACTTCTGATTCTGTAACTAAAACTCAAAGCTTACAATGGCCTTGAACTTCAACTCTTAGACCTGCATTTTTTTCTCGCCTTTTAATTTGTTGATTTGAATGGTAAAATATTATCAACCAAACATTTCGTTCATATTCGAATAGCCTCTTCGCCCAAGATTTTTACAAATGATTCACTTTGATCAAGTATGAACAGACTACGCCATTTCGCTCCATACCTTAAAACCAAGAATGTTGACGAAAGAAAACAATTGTAACCAAATTAGAACTTCAACATAGTTATGCTCTTCAAAGGATTTTCTTTTGTGCACCGTACAAGCATAAACAACCTCTACTGATCCAAAACGATTTTAAGTAGCCACCCGTACAAAAATAGGTTGGCCTAAAAGAGCAGACCAGTGCACGAGAACTTAGTGCAAAGACTTATTCAAGTAGTTTCTATTGCTTTCCGATAAAAAGACTTATTGAAGAAGAACGAAATTAGTTTTGTCAGAGGCTGCTAGGGCCGACTACCGAAGATTAAATTGTCTATGACCACCCAAATATGTAATCGAGAACATAGACGAGCACCAGAGACAAAGGCTATAAAGCGAATGCAATAAAGCATGTCCAAAGAGAAAATTTGGTGCGGAAGCTGGCAGCAGAAAAGTCCCATGTCAATTGTCAAATATAAACGAGGGCCAAGAACACAGCCAAGCAAAGGGTATTGTTCATTTCTGCACAACAGAAAGTTAAGCATCAACGGTTTAAATATAATGTTTTGGGGAAGAATGGGGAGCTTAGAAGGAAAATAAATTACAAGGAAAATCTATCTTGATGACCTTAAAAAGAAGATAGGATGATGGTAAGGTGCACTAACCTCAGAATATGTTAAAGAAGTATTCCTCTGGTTCTTATGGCTCGCAAATATAATTGCTGACACAGCTTCAATAGAGTTTGTTGCTAGGGGCATAGCAATAAATGAAATGAAGAAAGATGGTATACTTGTAGCATCAGAAAAATTATTAATAGCATCCACCAATTGTCAGCAAAAACTACTGCAATAATAGTACCAAGAACCAATAGCATCACTGCTTTAAAGATAGTTCACTTTGGATAGTCAACAGATTCAGTGTTGCCCTCATCTCTCTTTCCAAGTAACATATAATGCTTTTCTTTTGCCAACTGCATGTGCATTATGAGCAATTATCAGTTGCATTAGATATTTATACTTGCATTATATTTTTTTATCAGTAAAATAACAATAACGAACCAAAGCATTTTATTTAGGAGGTCTAAACAGATAACATAACCCGAATAATGGTGATATGTTACCCGGGGAAACTCGTCAATAAAATTTGTGGAGTGGTTAGCAGGCATCGCAACGATATGCGTTGCCTCACTTATCCATTTTGAGATTCCACGGTAGAACTCCTCATAACTAAGATTTCCACTGTAATCCACATCAAAATCAGACATAATTCTGTCTACTGTCTCTTCTTTATCAAACTCCATTTCTTCAAATCGCATTCCCACAACAAGGGAAGACAACTCAGAGATTGAAATTAAATTATCTTTTTTGAATCAATTCTGTGGAACAAGCTGTACTACAGAACCAAAGACAGAGTATGAAGAAAATGTACCCAATTACATGCTGAATATAGAGGCAATAAATAGAACGCTAACTTTTTTATGCTATCTTGATTAGGTTCACCATCTGGGCTGAGAAATTTTCCAAGCATATGCCTTTGCCAATGCTTCAGAAGTGCCGATCAAATATATTTATGCTTCGCGTAGCCTATCCTTCTATTCTGAATCAATGACCTGCACAAGTAAAAAACACTTCGTGACTTTTCTTTATGTATCTTTCCTAAGCCACTTCCATCACTGTTCCCACAAGTACACAGTAGTCACAAATTTTTTGATCAATTTCAATATGCACAGCTGAGTGTTTCTATTTTTTTCATCAGCAACCGCATGATGAGAACTGCAAGACCGTGCTAATGAGTTACCTGATAAAGACAGTACGCAAGAAGGAAGACTACTGCAACAATAGGAGCGATCAAGACTGGCAAATGTCTTCCGGATTGTAATGTAAACATTTGAGGCACCTGAACAAAAACAAATGGAATGATGGAAATAACCATGATCCGCGCAGCATAGATTGTTTGGCAACACCAGTTCCTGGAAAAATTAGATAAGCTGTTAAGAACACCATTCGCCACACTGAAAAATGGGATTAGCTACTTTTCCTATAAATTCTCAACTAATTACTACAAGGAACAAAACACGCACTCAAAAAAATGAAACTTTAACTGTTATGGAAAGACTGCATGAGACTAAGTTTTCTTCATCATTGGCATAAATAATAATCATACGAATTTATGTAATATCCCAATTATGTAGGGATCAGCAGTAATGAATTTTAATTATTTATAGAAGGAACCATCAAGTAATATTGCCGGTCCCAAACCTAAATAAAAGAGAAGGGTCAGCATAAGGAATTGCACAAGGCCATCCAAAATTTTACCATTTCTAATCACATGGAAGCATCCACAGTTAGAATCTATGCCCTTAACATCCAAGATAGAAGGAACCAGTATCATTGGTTTCATAAAATCATTTCATTTCATGGCCCTGTAGCCCAATTGCTGACATAATATCTATGTGAAAATAAAGCAAAAAATTTGTATGTTATATTTCCCCTTTCCCCACCTTCCCACCACCACCACACCCCCCTTGAACACTAACCATGAGAAGTAAGATGAATATTTAAAATGATTAACACTACATATGCTTCCCCATCTAAGGATATATTTATAAGAAGATGGTTGTTCAAAGAACACTAATGTCATCATCTTCCGTCACGTCATTGGCATAAAGAAATCCATTTTGCTTTTACATGGAAGCAAGAGGTAACCTTATGATAATGGGAATAATTTTAGAAATATTGGGATTAACCAAATACAAATCCCTTATTTCAACAAGTAAGGATGAACATTGCCTAACAAAATAGACACACCAAACCAATCTGGACAAACCAAATTTTACGTAAAAAATCCCAAATTTAGGGGGAAAACCACAAGGCAAACGGTTGGATCAAATTCACTATATCGAAATTTTGATACAGAAAAGATCCATAAGATAACAAACTCCCACTACCAATTTACTGTACTTTCTACAAAATTGGTATTAACCACAAAGAAAGAAAATAACGAGTTACAGATTAAGAACTTTGCAAGGTTATCTTAAAAAAATATTTATCTTTCTTCAATCCACACAATTTTCCTTTCTCCTCTTTAGCCATTTTTCTCCAAAAATCAAAATCCCAAAAACCAAAGAAGAAAAGTGTAAAACCCGTGACTCGAGTCAGGGTTTTACGTTACCGAACCGGTCGGTTCAACTGTTGGTTCGAGTCGAGTCAATTTCATGAACCGCGTGCTGAGTCAAGGTCAGCCGTGAGTTATGAGCGATGAGAGTCAGGTGTACCTGAATATATAATGATAACGTCGAGAAGATGGTGAGATATGAGTTATCAGAATATATGAAAGTATACAGTATTTTTCCTTTTTATATGTTTGATCGTAGAAATAGTTTTAGGCCAAATAACGCATTAGGACGCGTTACATTATATTCAGATGGGTTATAAGTTAGAGAGCATGTCATTTGGATATTGTTGTGTTTGTTTTATTTTATGAGAATTTTCCATATTTTTCTAGATTTTTTAGAATTTATTACGAACTAGTTATTATTTTAACTCGAGTAGGAATCGAGTCAATACTTAATTACGAAACTGCCATTGAGGGTATTTTTCTCCCTCCCGACACTTACCCTCCCCAAACCCTCGCCGTTGTGTGCTGCCGCCACCGACGCTGCGCTGCCGCCGATCGACGCCGCCCCGCCTTGCCGTGCCGCCACGACCAACCTCGTCCATCAATCACCTGCCAGCGCGCCGCTGCGATGCCATGAGGCCGCCTCGGCCGTCGCCACTCCAGGCTGGATTCTGCCGCCGTTTGGTCGCCGTCGCCGCCGCTGTGACCACCAGTCTCACCCCCTCGCCGTCGCCGACGTTTCCCTCATCATCCCGACCGCCGTCGAGGCAGGCCATAACCCCGATCGGAGCACGCCGCCACCGCCACCCATTTTCGACGCCGCCGTCGACGGCCATCGCCGCCTCAGCTACCCTATTTGACACCACCATTGGACCAAGCTCGTCGAGCTGGTGCCGACAGACCCCCTGATTGCCCCGTCCCAAATCATCGCCGGAAAACTGCCGGAATCCGCCGGAAAACCGCCGGAAAACTGCCGCACACGCTGGAAAACCGCCGGAAAATTGGATTTGTGGGAAATTTGTCGGATCATCCGCCGAACGCACCCGGTCCAATCTGATCGGACTTTGGACACCGCTAGGTTCCCAATTCGAGTTTCGAGCCACAAAACGGAAACCCTAGCCGTCGCCGATTTTCGACGACGCGAGATATAATTTATTTTAACTTAATTACTTGAAAGTATTGATTATTAGAATTGCATTCTAGGATTGGTGAATTGTGTGTTATAATAATATATATAAATGTAGATTTAATTAAAGATAAAATATGAAATTTCTTTTATTGAGTAGTGTTAAAAATGGAGGCTAAGAAACTAATTAGGGTAACTAGGTAATGATCATGATCTAATGCAAACTAGCCTAAGTAGACTTGCTAGAATTGATATAGGTTGATGTGTGTTGATTGATGCGTGATTGTGTTGACTGTGTGTGCATGCCATAGGATGTATGATTCATCATGCGAGCGTTAGTTTTTAGCTTGATTGTGTATGTACGGTGTAGGAGCTCGCCGCCTAGGCGCGTGGACCCGTTTGGAGCTTCTACCAGGTCCGTTTAGGACCCGTTCTCTGTTTTACGCTATTCTACTGTGTATTTGATTTATTACGTATAGGACGTGTTAAGTGGAGTTTTATCGGATCCCACTTAACTCGGGCCATTTAGCTAACAATTTTCCGGATTAATAACCCTCGAGGATGAGATCCCTCGAGTTTGTTTTCGAACTTCAAATCCAGCTCACGTTGCCTTCGGGCCTATTGCATAAATCCCAACCTAGACCTATATATATGTATAGTTTTCGCATTTTTGTGAGAGATTGAATGAGAGAAATCCGACTACCGTGCTACGCGAGCGGGCACATGTGTGTCGATAGTGGGCTCTGGAATGGTGTGCAGGCTGTTTCCTTCCCGAGGGATCCTGACAACTCAACCTTTGAGTTCCTCAAACCCAGAGAAGTGTGGAGGTTCACGGGTACTGCAATGCAGCGCATGTCTAGACTCGTGGTTTCAAAGGGTACTAAAGGCAACTGCCTGAGAGCACTCGGCCTTCGTGCTCAAGGCCAGGAGTAATATGGAAAGCGCAGAGGGCGGAAAGGAATGAGATTTGATGCGAGAAGTGATAGAGAAATGGGCAAGGTATGAGAATGAGAATGAAAAGGGGACGTTGTCGACCCAAGGGCGACGGCTCCCGTATGTGCTCTGATGAGAGTTCTTGAGGAAGTATATGGTTTTCATTCAACAGGAGAGTTTGCTCTCCTGTGCCAGATTGATATTAGTTATTTTTCGGGCTGGTAACACTCGTTACTTACGGTTTTTCTATATATATGTAGGTGAGGAATGCGAGCAATGAAAGCTGTTGGGACTGCGGAGGAGCAGCACAGAACCACGCACACATGTACCTGCCGCGTGTAATGTATAATGATGGTTGTTTAATGCTGTGTGAATGATTGTTAGAATGTTTTTGTCTTGATGAATTGTCTATTATGAAATGAACGGATAGATGTGAATGTGCAGGGAGCCTTGGAGTTCAGCCTCGGCTTAGATGAAAACAAATGAGATAATAATGGAATGCCGAAGTAGATTGTTAGATTTTGTTGTATTTTGATAAAATATTTATATACCTTTGTTGTGGACAGGTTGGCCCTTATTGTACTTTTAGGGGAAACTCTTTCTTTTGGTTTCTCATTTATTGTTTTGTCTTATTTTTGCTTGTACATCATAGCATGCATGTAGGACTGTGTTAGAACCCAATTGTTCCCATTCATGCATTTCATGTTTGCATCTCCATCTTGAGACGCCGAGGGCAGATCCGGGTCAGCTTAACCGAACCCAGTAGATTAGCGAACAGTTCAGTCGCCGGTGACATTTTCGGGTCGGTTCACGGGTGAGCCGAAACGGGGTGTTACAATAGTGGTATCAAAGTCAACTCTTGGCATATGTTCTCTGATACCAATAGTGGTATCAAAGCTAACCCTTGGTTGATTAAGATGGTAGATGCGTTACAGGTTACATGTGTGCCGAAGCTGCTCCGAGCTGTTCCGACAGGTATTTTTCTGTTTTAATGTTTTTGATTGTAGATTTCCTTACATATCGGTAGTGTGACAGGCGAGTGGACTAGAGCAGTAACTACTAGCAAGATGGTCACACAGACCCGTCGGACACAGATCAGGAGTCCATCTCCTCCCATGGTCAGATAAGCATCTAGTCGACCAAGGACCCCCATGCCACCAGCGAGGACCAGTGTGCCAGTGTCAGCTAGCCGACGTGGTGAGAGGCATCATCGAGACAGTCGCCACGACTGAGATAGTCGCAGGAACGGAGATAGTCGCCGAGACCGAGACAGTGGTCGTGACAGTTACAACACCAGAAGTAGTCGACAGGAGAGAGACGCAGTGATTGCCAGGTTGGTGGAAGCTCAGATACAAATGCAGCAAGACCAAGAGGAATTCAGGAAAGAGCTCAGACAGATAGCTCTTTCTATGGCCAGAAGCTGAGAAGAGACCAGCAGTGGGTGAAGAGGCACGGGGAGAGCCGGCAGTTTCCGCAGACCCTCTGCCACCGCCTCCTCCTCCACCATTGCAACAGAGGCCTACTCCAACGACAGTTCCTCTATTTGCCCCACTTCAGGCGGGGATGAGACCGGACATCAGTGGAACCGCAACAGTAGGTAGCGGGCAGACTGCAGGCGGAAGTGGAGCTGCAAGATTTGACGGTGTACCAACAGGTACGGGACGACAATTTCCTCGGTATGAGCAAGGAGAAAGATCGAACAGATCAGTGGATATGAGGAAATTGGAACTGTGGCAGTATGAAAAGTTCGCGAAGAATGGTGGACGACCTTTCTTTGGAAAGTTGGACGTGGAAGAGGCATTCTTGTGGATATCGTCAGCTATAGGAGTATTTGACACTATGGCATGCCCCATGGAGCACCGAGTGCGCATCATCATAGGAGCATTCCAGGACGAAGCCAGGATATGGTGGAGTTCGGTCCAGAATTCTGTCTTCGCCCATCGTCAGCCCCAAGACATCACATGGGAGGAATTTAGGGCGGAATTCGATGGAAAGTATTTCCCGCCAAACATCAGGAAGAGAAAGGAACGAGAATTCCAAACGTTGAGGCAGGGACCCATGACAGTGGTACAATACCAGACTAGGTTTAGAGCTCTGGAGAGATTTGCTCCAGACTTGGTGTCCACCGAAGAAAGAAGGATAGAGCGTTTTTACGAAGGCCTCCATCACGAGATCATGATGGCATATTTGGATAGGAAGTTTGCTACTTTCGGTGATGTTGTGATAGCTGCAAGCGAGGTAGAACGAGTTATAGCTGCAGCATAGACCTCGCCAGGATGTTGACCAGAGGCAACAACATTCGAGACTGTATCAGTTAGAGCAGGGAGAACAGCAGAGACATCAGTCAGATGCACCAGTTGCCATGAGGGCTATGGATGCCCAAGTTCAGGGCTACAGAGCACCCTTCTGTCAGAATTGTCGACGTCGTCATGGAGGTGAGTGCAGAGCAGGCACAGACGCATGCTACAGATGCGGTCAGCGAGGACATAGAGCTGCAGAGTGCAGTGTAGGCACAGACGTATGCTATAGTTGCGGTCAACCAGGGCATAGATTTGCAACTTTTCCAACTGGCCAGACCCAACAGGTGACACTCCCAGCACCTCTGCAGAGACTTGCACTCCGAGCTCCCTAGCAACAACCACAGCAGAGAGGCCAGCATGGTCAAGGTCAAGGCCAGAGAGGCAGAGACCAACAGCCACTGAGACAATAACAGAGAGGGCTTGTAGCTAGCATGATAGGACAAGAACAGCAGGCCTTGGATCAGAGAGGAATGCAAACAACACCATCACGAGGACCGTCCATTTCGGTACCACCTTGGGCAGCAAGGATGGACACAACCACGATTGCTGAAGCACTGGAGGATACGACAAACGTGACAGGTACGCACGCGTCTCACCTCGGATTTCACATTTAGTAGATAGCTACCAGAGTGAAACCTCCTTAATCTAAGAGTTCGAGGACGAAATTTTTATAAGGAGGGAAGGTTGTAAAACCCGTGACTCGAGTCAGGGTTTTACGTTACCGAACCAGTTGGTTCAACCGTTGGTTCGAGTCGAGTCAATTTCATGAACCGCGTGCTGAGTCGAGGCCAGCCGTGAATTATGAGCGATGAGAGTCAGGTGTACCTGAATATATAATGATAACGTCGAGAAGATGGTGAGATATGAGTTATCAGAATATATGAAAGTATGCAGTATTTTTCCTTTTTATATGTTTGATCGTAGAAATAATTTTAGGCCAAATAAGGCATTAGGACGCGTTACATTATATTTAGGTGGGTTATTATTTAGAGAGCATGTCATTTGGATGTTGTTGTGTTTGTTTTATTTTATGAGAATTTTCCATATTTTTCTAGATTTTTTTAGAATTTATTACGAACTAGTTATTATTTTGACTCGAGTAGGACTCGAGTCAATACTTAATTACGAAACTGCCATTGAGGGTATTTTTCTCCCTCCCGACACTTACCCTCCTCAAACCCTCGCCGTTGTGTACTGCCACCGCCGACCGCCACGCTGCCACCGATCAACGCGCTGCCTTGCCGCCGTTGACGTGCCGCCACGACCAACCCCGGCCACCGATCGCCTGCCAGCGCGCCGCCGCTAGCCGCCGATCGCCACTCCGGGCTGGATTCCACCGCCGTTCGGTCGCCGTCGCCGCCGCTGTGACCACCAATCTCACCCCCTCGCCGTCGCCGACGTTTCCCCTATCATCCCGACCGCCGTCGAGGCCGGCCACAGCCCCGATCGGAGCACGCCGCCACTGCCACCCATTTTCAATGCCGCCGTCGACGGCCATCGCCGCCCCAGCTACCCTGTTTGACACCACCATTGGACCAAGCTCATCGAGCTGGTGCCGATAGACCCCCTGATTGCCCCGTCCCGAATCATCGCTGGAAAACCGCCGGAATCCACCGGAAAACTGCCGACACTCGCCGGAAAAGCGCCGGAACCGCCGGAAAATTGGATTCGTGGGAAATTTGCCGGATCATCCGCCGAACGCACCCGGTCCAATCTGATCGGACTTCGGACGCCGCTAGGTGCCGAGTTCGAGTTTCGAGCCACGAAACGGAAACCCTAGCCGTCGCCGATTTTCGACCACGCGAGGTATACTTTATTTTAACTTAATTACTTGAAAGTATTGATTATTAGAATTGCATTCTAGGATTGGTGAATTGTGTGTTATAATAATATATATAAATGTAGATTTGATTAAGGATAAAATATGAAATTTGTTTGATTGAGTGGTGTTAAAAATGGAGACTAAGAAACTAATTAGGGTAACTAGGTAATGATCATGATCTAATGCAAACTAGCCTAAGTAGACTTGCTAGAATTGATATAGGTTGATGTGTGTTGATTGATGCGTGATTGTGTTGATTGTGTGTGCATGTTATAGGATGTGTGATTCATCATGCGGGCATTAGTTTTTAGCTTGATTGTGTAGGTACGGTGTAGGAGCTCGCCGCCTAGGCGCGTGGACCCGTTTGGAGCTTCTACCAGGTCCGTTTAGGACTCGTTCTCTGTTTTACGCTATTCTACTGTGCATTTGATTTATTACGTATAGGACGTGTTAAGTGGAGTTTTATCGGATCCCACTTAACTCGGGCCATTTAGCTAACAATTTTCCGGATTAATAACCCTCGAGGATGAGATCCCTCGAGTTTGTTTTCGAACTTCAAATCCAGCTCACGTTGCCTTCGGGCCTATTGCATAAATCCCAACCTAGACCTATATATATGTATAGTTTTCGCATTTTTGTGAGAGATTGAATGAGAGAAATCCGACTACCGTGCTACGCGAGCGGGCACATGTGTGTCGATAGTGGGCTCTGGAATGGTGTGCAGGCTGTTTCCTTCCCGAGGGATCCTGACAACTCAACCTTTGAGTTCCTCAAACCCAGAGAAGTGTGGAGGTTCACGGGTACTGCAATGCAGCGCATGTCTAGACTTGTGGTTTCAAAGGGTACTAAAGGCAACTGCCTGAGAGCACTCGGCCTTCGTGCTCAAGGCCAGGAGTAATATGGAAAGCGCAGAGGGCGGAAAGGAATGAGATTTGATGCGAGAAGCGATAGAGAAATGGCCAAGGTATGAGAATGAGAAAGAAAGGGGGACGTTGTCGACAAAATCTCCTTATAAGCTTCTGTAGTAGTAATAAAATCGGCTTCAGTTGTACATAATGCAATACACTTTTGCAACTTAGACTGCCAAGACACAACCCCATTAGCAAAATTAACAAAGTCAGATGTTGACCTTGTTGCTAAGTCACATGCCATGTTTGCATCAGTGTAGCCAACCAATAAAGGTTTATCATTTCCAAAACACTAATACATTTTGGATGTACCTCTCAAGTACCTTATTATCCATTTAACTGCTTTCCAATGTTCTTTGTTTGATTTGGTAAATGTCTGCTAACTGTTTAAACTGCATATGCTATATTAGGCCTTATACAAACCATAACATACATCAAATTACCAACCAGAGAAGCATAAGGAACCTTTGCCATTCCATTCATCTCTATTTCACTTAAGTTACTTTTCTTTAACTTGAAGTGACCCCCAAATGGAACTCCAACCGGGTTTGCATCTTTCATATTAAAATTTTCAAGTACCTTTTCTATGTACATTTCCTGTGACACCCAAAACTTTTTAGCTCCATTGTCACACCGAATGGATATCCCCAAGATTTGCTTTGCCGACCCCAAATTCTTCATTGCAAAGGATTTCTTTAAGTTCTTCTTTAAACTTGCAATCTTGGCTTCATCATGTCCTACAATTAACATGTCATCCATATAAAGCAACAGAATAATAAAGTCACCATCATTAAACCTCTTGATGAACACACAGTGATCAGAAACAGACTTCTTGTATCCATTCATTTCCATAAAAGAATCAAACTTTTTGTAACACTGTTTAGGAGCTTGCTTTAAACCATACAAACTCTTTTTAAGTCTGCACATCATCTGTTCTTTTCCTCTGGCTTTAAAATTTTCTGGTTGCTCTGTGTATATAGTCTCCTCAAGATCACCATGAAGAAAAATCGTCTTCACATCTAACTATTCAACTTCTAAATCCAAACTTGCAGCCAAAACCAGAATAATCTAATAGAAGACATTTTAACAACAGGAGAACAAATTTCATTGAAATCAATACCTTTCTTCTGTCTAAAGCCCTTCACCACCAACCTTGCCTTGTACTTTGGTTGTGTGTCATTTTCTTCATATTTGATCCTGTAGACCCATTTATTCTTCAATACTCTCTTCCCCTTAGGAAGATCCACCAACTCAGAGGTGTGCTTCTCATGCAAAGATTTCATCTCATCTTGCATTGCCTTTAACCACTTCTCCTTTTCTACATGAGCTTTGACCACACTAAAATTTTCTAGTTCTCCACATTCAGTAATTGTCACATATTCTGATGATAAATATCTTGTCGATGGAACTAGTTCACGAGCTGATCTTCTCACATTAGTTGGCTTCCCTTGATCTGAATCTCCCTATTCCTATCTAACATTATTAACAAACTTATTAGAAATATCATCAGGCACGACATCCTCATCCTCATCATCACTATGTAGGGGAATAATTGTGTCATCCTGGGCCACCTCTTCACTTCTAGTTAAGGTTGAAGGTTCTTTATCTTTTCCAAGCTTTCGTGAGATTTAATTTGAGGAACTTCTTCCTTGCCAAAGTCATCAACTGTTTGATCCTCCCTGAAAATTATATCTATGCTTCGAATCAGTTTTCTATTCTTAAGATCCCAAAGTTTGTATCCAAACTTATCATCACCATATCCCAGAAAAATACATTCCACAGCTCTAGAGTTAAGCTTAGCCCTTTGTTCCTTGGGTACATGTGCAAAGGCCTTACAACTTAAGACTCTTAAATGAGAATAACTGATATTTTTGTCACTCCAAACCTTTTCTAGTATGTTACTGTCTAGGGCATGTGTGGGAGATCTGTTGATCAAATAATAAGTTGTGCTCATGGCCTCACCCCAGAAGCTTTTAGGCAACTTAGCTGAAGACAATGTACTTCTAATCCTCTCAGAGATAGTCCTGTTCATTTTTTTAGCCACTCCATTATGTTGAAGAGTATAAAGAACCGTCTTCTCACACCTAATCCCATGCTTGCTACAATATTTATCAAACTCAACAGAACAATATTCACCACCATTATCACTTCTATGGCATTTTAAGAGCTTATCGGTTTCTCTTTCAACCAATACATGAAAATTCTTAAAGATGCCAAAAACATCACTTTTATTTTTCATGCTAGAAGCCCACACCTTCCTAGATATATCATCAATAAAAGTGACAACATAAATAAAACCGCCAAGAGATTTTACCTCCATAGGCCCACACATATCAGTGGGTACTAATTTAAGAACTTTTGATTTTCTTATACTTGTGCTTGCAAAAGATGTCATACGTTGTTTGCCCACCAAACAATGGTCACAAGGACTAATTTTAATGTCCTTGACCTTGGGAAGGAGATTTAGCTTCTTCAACATCTCTAGTCCTTTTTCACTCGTGCCCCAATCGATGGTGCCAAAAATCAGCAGTGGAATCAAGTGAGGAGATATTAACCTCCCTTAGAACTTGACTCGTCTCAATCTTGTAAAAAGCTATAACACTTCTTCCCTTTAGCAATAAGAAGAGAACCTTTCACAAGTTTCCACACATCTTGTGCAAATTGTGAACCAAATCCTTCATCATCAAGCACTTCAATTGATAACAAACTCATCCCCATGTATGGAATATGTTTGACATTTTAAGCACCAATTTGTAACCCACATTTGTTACTATATGCATATCTCCAAGTCCCACAATTTTGAAAGTATCACTATTTCTGTAACACCCCGTTTCGGCTCACCCGTGAACCGACCCGGAAATGTCACCGGCGACCGAACCGTTCGCTAATCTACTGGGTTCGGTTAAGCCGTCCAGGATCTGCTCTCGGCGTTTTAAGATGGAGATGCAAATATTAAATGCATGAATGAGAACGATTGGGTTCTAACGTGGTCCTACATGCATACTAAGATGTACAAGCAAAAACAAGACAAAATAATAAATGAGAAACCAAAAGAAAATATATAATATTTTATGAAAATACGATAACGCATAATAATCTACCATGACATTAAATCATTATCTCATTCGTTTTTACCCGAGCCGAGTCTGAACTCCAAGGCTCCCTACTCATTCATATTTATCAGTTCGTTTCATAACAAGCAATACATTCACGCGAACACATCAAAATTATCATTTACATAATAATAACACACCATCATTATACATACGTTACACGCGGCAGGTACATGTGTGCGCGGTTCCGTGCTGCTCCTCCGCAGTCCCGACAGCTTTCATCGCTCGCATTTCTCACCTACATATATATAGAAAAACCGTCAGTAACGAGTGTTACCGGCCCGGAAAATAACTAATATCAATCTGGCACAGGAGAGCAAACTCTCCTGTTGAATGAAAACCATATACTTCCTCAAGAACTCTCATCAGGGCACATACGGGAGCCGTCGCCCTCGGGTCGACAGCGTCCCCCTATCTTTCACATTCTCATGCCTCGGCCATTTCTCTATTGCTTCTCGCGTCAAATCTCATTCCTTTCCGCCCTCTGCACCTTCCATATTACTCCTGGCCTTGAGCACGAAGGCCGAGTACTCTCAGGCAGTCGCCTTCAGTACCCTTTGAAACCACAAGTCTAGACATGCGCTGCAATGCAGTACCCGTGAACCTCCACACTTCTCCGGGTTTGAGGAACTCAAAGGTGGAGTTGTCAGGATCCCTCGGGAATGAAACGGCCCGCACACCATTCCAGAGCCCACTGTCGACACACACGTGCCCGCTCGCGTAGCACAGTAGTCGGATTTCCCTCATTCAGTCTCTCACCAAAACACGAAAACTATACATATATATAGGTCTGGGTTGGGATTTATACAATAGGCCCGAAGGCAACGTGAGCTGGATCTGAAGTTCGAAAACAAACTCGAGGGATCTCATCCTCGAGGGTTATTAATCCGGAAAATCGTTGGCTAAATGGCCCGAGTTAAGTGGGATTCGATAAAACGCCACTTAACTCGTCCTGCACATAATAAATCAAATACACAAGAGAGTGGCGTAAATCAGAGAACGAGTCCTAAACGGACCTGGTAGAAGCTCCAAACGGGTCCACGCGCCTAGGCGGCGAGCTCCTACACCGTACCTACACAATCAAACTAAATACTAACGCCCGCATGATGAATCACACATCCTATAGCATGCACGCACAATCAACACAATCACGCATCAATCAACACACATTAACCTATATCAATTCTAGCAAGTCTACTTAGGCTAGTTTGCATTAGATCATGATCATTACCTAATAACCCTAATTAGTTTCATAACTTCTATTTTTAACACCACACAATTCCACAAATTTCATATTTTATTCTAAATCAAATCCACATTTATATAAGTAATTACAATGCACAATTCATCAATCATAGCATGCAAATTCTAATAATCAATACTTTCAATTAATTAAGTTAAAATAAATTATACCTCGCGTCGTCGAAAATCGGCGACGGCTAGGGTTTCCGTTTCGCGGCTCGAAACTCGAATTCGGCACCTAGCGGCGTCCGAAGTCCGATCAGATTGGACTGGGTGCGTTCGGCGGATGATCCAGGCGAATTTCCCACGAATCCAATTTTCCGGCAGTTCCGGCGGTTTTCCGGCGAGTGTCGGCGGTTTTCCGGCGGATTCCGACGGTTTTCCGGCGATGATTCGGGACGGGGCAATCAGGGGGTCTATCGGCACCAGCTCGACGAGCTCGGTCCAATGGTGGTGTCAAACAGGGTAGCCGAGGCGGCGATGGCCGTTGACGGCGGCGTCGAAAATGGGCGGCGGCGGCGGCGTGCTCCGATCGGGGCTCCGGCCGGCCTCGACGGCGGTCGGGATGATGGGGGAAACGTCGGCGACGGCGATGGGGGTGGTCGTCAGGGTCACAGCGGCGGCGGCGCGGCCCGGACGGCGGCAGAATCCGGCTCGAAGTGGCGACGGTCGAGGCGTTTCGTGGGGCGGTTCCGGCGTCGTGGCGGCGAGACGGTGGCCGGGGTTGGTCGTGGCGGCACGGCGACGGCACGGCGGGGCAGGGCGGCGTCGATCGGCGGCAGCACGGCGTCGGCAGCGGCGGCGGCGGCAACCACAATGACGGCGGCGAGGGTTTGGGTAAAGAAGGGTCGGGAGGAAGAAGAAGAAGTGCTAGTGGCAATTTCGTTAATTTAGTATTGACTCGATTCCGACTCGAGTCAAAATAATAACTAGTTCGTAATAAATTCTAAAAAAATCTAGAAAAATATGGAAAAATTCACATAAAATAAAACAAACACAACAACATCCAAATGACATGCTCTATAACTAATAACCCACCCGAATATAATCCAACGCGTCCTAATGCGTTATTCGGCCCTAAAACTATTTCTACGATCAAACATATAAAAGAAAAAAATACTGCATACTTTCATATATTCAGATAACTCATATCTCACCATCTTCTCGACGTTATCATCATATATTCAGGTACACCTGACTCTCATCGCTCATAACTCACGGCTGGTCTCGACTCAGCACGCGGTTCATGAAACTGACTCGACTCGAACCAACGGTCGAACCGACTGGTTCGGTAACGTAAAACCCTGACTCGAATCACGGGTTTTACAATTTCCCATCTTCATTATACCCAAATCCGAAGGTTCATAGGTAGTAAAGAAATTTCTGTTTGGAGTTGTATGGAATGATGCTCCAGAGTCAACTACCCAACTAGCATCACAATCAGCCGTCAAACAATCATTCCCACAATTAGAAAGAATCACTATGTTATCATGTACAACATTAGTATTTGTTTCTCCTTGATCCTTATTGTCCTAATTTTTCAAGTCTTTCTTGAGCTTCCAACAATCCTTCTTGAAATGACCTATCTTGTCACAATAATAACATTTATGTTTTTCCTGGATTTAGACCTTCCTTGACTCTTGTCCCTTCTGTCTGTGTCCCTATTTCTTGATCTACCTTTTGCCACTTCTAATACTAATGCATGGGACCCTGAAATTGGTAGAGATTTTCTTCTCACCTCCTCATTCAATAAACTGCTTATTATCATATCCATTGCGAGTTTTCCATTCGAAGCAACCTTTTGTCTGTGTCCCTATTTCTTGATCTACCTTTTGCTACTTCTAACACTAATGCATGAGACCCTGAAATTGGTAGAGATTTTCTTCTCACCTCCTCGTTCAATAAACTGCTTATTACCATATCCATTGCGAGTTTTCCATTCGAAGCAACATTGGTCAAAGAGATCACCAATATTTCCCTATTCTCTAGCAATGTGTTGAGGAGAAGGATAACTTGTCATTCCTCATCTTAAGTCATCTTCATCCTGGCAAGTTGAGTAATAATACTCTTCATCTCATTGAGATGCTGACTTACGCCACTTCCATTCTTATACCTCAAATTCACTAATTTCCTCGTTGCCAACAGTATTCCTTTCATTAACTTCTTTGAGTTTATCCCATATAGCTTTTGAGGATATCAATTTAGAAATATGATAATACACAACTTCATCTATGCATTGTCTCAAACAGGCCATAACCTTCCTATCCAACTTATTCCAATCTTTATCTGTCACCTCTGTCGGTTTTTGACTAGTAATAGGTTCATACAAATCCTTGGAATATAAATGATTAATTATTTCTCATTTCCAATAATGCTAGTTACTCTGTCCTTTAAGAGATATCATCTTGACATGGTTCTCATCAACCATCTTTTTGAAATATAAATCATAAAGCACACCAACTAGGCTCTTAGAAATTTCGTCGAAGACCTAGTGGGCATCACTTATCAACGACCAAAATTTGCCAATGAAATAACTTGGTTCTGATACCACTTGTTGAGATTAACCAAATACAAATCCTCTTTTTCAACAAGTAAAGATGAACATTACTAAACAAAATAAACACACCAAACCAATCTAGACAAATTAAATTTTACGTGGAAAACCACAAATTTAGGGGGAAACTATAGGGCAAACGGCCGGATCAAATTCACTATATCACAACTTTGATACAAAAAATATCTACAAGAGAACAAACTCCCTAATATCAATTTATTATACTTTCTATAAAATTGGTATTAATTATGAAAAAAGAAAATAGAAATTATAAATTAAGAACTTGGCGAGGTTATCATTGAGGATTGTAACGAATCTCAACAAAATATTTACCTTTCTTCAATCCACATAAATTTCTTTTCTCCTCTCTACCCTTTTTTTTTTAAAACTAAAATTCTAAAAACTAAAGAAGAAAAACGTCGGACGTTGCTTTATTCCTTACAACTAACCACATCTACAAAACTTTTGTTTTGTCCAAAATAAGGTTGCAATTTGATGTATTTCCGAAGGAGGGCACACCCAACAAGAAGTACAGAAAATCAGTATGTTTATTCATGTAATAACATCATTAACTAAGAGGATTCAGAAAGACTGGTGCCAAAGTCAAACGTCCACATGAATAAAACCTGTCAATTGAAATGTTTCCATATGATAGTATATACTTTACATAATGTAAAAACATGGCAACCGAATAATCAGCTTCATCATAGTATTTATCATGATCATCATCAGCGTTTAAAACTCCTTAACACAGTCAACGGGATCACAATTCCGAAATATGAAATCTGCTGCACCATTAGACCAATCAACCGACTAATTAAATTTTAGCCTTGATGATATTATTAAAAAGTAATGGGTACTACAAGATTTGTAGCCCTCAAAAGCACGGCATTTATTTCCTAGCAATGCTGCCAAAGTTTAAGATGACGGAAGTAATTTAGAATTATTCCAAATAATCATTCTCGTCTGTTAACGAAAGTATTAAATTCTTTGAACTGTCTGATAATTTGTGTAGGTTGTGGAAACCAAAATAGCAATTAAAAGTTCTCAATAACAGAAATTTATACATTAAAACCAGAAAAAAGTGTAAACTGCAGCTAGCCTTGCAAGTAAATCATACCAATCTTTCAATAAAAATTACTGACAAGTGGTGGCAACAACAACAATAGACCTTACCAATCCATGAGTTCTGGGATGAAGACGAACTTTCTGACAGGCCCCTCCCCAACAATAAGACAAGTGCCCCATAATACTGTCAATAACATAATGGTGGACCCAGCTAGCAAACCCGTCCAATCAAGACTTGTTGCTGGGCAGTTTCTCTGGTTCCAGACAGTCGAGACACTGCAAAATATATTATGCTGATTCATCAGCAGAATCAGTTGCGCAGTTTCCTACCTATTTAGAGGCGTTTGTTAAAACGGACTGGATGTAGAAAATATATGTGAAAACACAATAGCAACTGCCTGCAGAAGGAAATTACCAAAGAAAATTCTTTTCAGTAAGAAATGAAGAATTATTGTCCTACATGTAGAATTTCAAATAACAAGAATTCATACGATTCACCAATTCTGTCCCCAGCATCTGTAAACTACAAAAGACGTGTTTATAAATATCAACAATTAACGTGATAAGAAATCCAATAATATCAACTTCCCAGTGCAAGCAAAAGCAATCATCTTCCAAACCCACACACTACCCAACAGGGCTACCAATTTGAATTGAACAATCAATTTCAAATTTCCATTCTTTCACTGTTGCCATCAAATCCTATCACTCTCCTCATATCTCTAATCTACCATATAAAAAAATTATCATTATTTTTATCATTTCTAAAAAATTGAATAAATTTTAAAAATTAGAACTCAAAGTCTCGTTAGTAGGAGGTTCGATCAATCAAAATACAAAAAAAAGAAAATAAATCAAATTACTATAACACATCTTATTTAAGCAGAGTCTATCATTAAAAAATAGAATTTATCTCATTATTCCATGAAGATTTGTTTATAAAATTAAAATTTATCTTTGAAATATATTGTGCATGGTTCATGCATGACTATTAGATTTCAGTACAGTTGAACTTCATAATTTATTCTCGGTAATTTCTTGTGTTTTTTTGTTTTCGTGCTCATTATTCACTTCATGATTAGTTTAATAACAAAATACATTTTTGTAGATCTAATGCATAGGAGAATCTTGAGTGTTAAAGACCATAGTTTAAAATTTTTTACTTAACTTGTTTGTCATGGAGTAAAGTTGACTCCAAATGGTAATTTATATAGGTTTTTTAATTAAGTAAATAAAAAGATATTATATAAATTTAACATATATCATTTTTGATATTTGAATTAATAAATATATTATTTATATTATTTAAAATGGTAATTTAGTTAAATAAAAAGAAAAACAACATGTTCTAATAAGTTTTTACTTGACGTAAAAAATTGATAAGGAAATTTGTTAGTATGATATTATTTGTAGAGTTTAACTTGAGAAGTCAGAAATGGAGTTAAAATTTTGATAGTACAATTTTTTTTTTAATTATACTAAAGATTAAATATGGTAATACCACACGTTAAAAAACATACACATTTCTCATCTCGGTAGTGCCATGATTAGGCCTTTGAAGAGGCAAGAACAAAGTACAAACCCAATTTGAATCGGCTAGGTTGATAGTTATAATTTAAGGCTTATTTGGTTGGTACGAAAAAATATGAAATTTTTAAATAATTTTATTTAACATATTTTTATATAAAATTTATATTGATTTAATTATTTTGTATACAAATTAATTATGATTACATTATAAAAATTCTCAAAATAATCATGATCACTTCTAGATGAATATATTAGCCAAAAATTTAAGCAAAACATATTTATCAATGTTAGAGGTTGGATTCCCTGTCCTCAAGAACAGGTAACTTCTCTGTTTTCTAATTTTTGAAATAAATTTTGATATAATGGAGGATAAAATTGCTAAACTCTTTCTAAGAGGATCTACTCTTAATCCTTTTTCTTCTCAAAGCCTACTCCTAGTATCATCCCTTGTTTACTAACCTTCCCAATATCAAACAAAGAATCTCTATAATCTTTTGATTCTTTTAGGCTTTTGCAATCATGGATGAGTTGAGATTTTAGCAGGATTACCCATGACCATGCGCACATCATGAAGATCTATCAAAAGGTTCAAATCTAAATTGTCCATGGAGATGATAATTGCAAAATATTTGAATCATCTCAAACTGTTAAAACCACCAATGAGGAAGATACAGATACATAAAAAATAAAGTTCTTCCCTGTTGCGATCGAACATGTAGTTTTGCCTTAATATTATAATCAAAATTTTAATGAAAAATTGAAAGAATAGAGAAACTAAAAATATTGACCTTATAGGAAAAAAAGAACCTAGGTCGTTGTCATATATTAGCTAATAAAAGAAGAGAGCATCAACAATTTTAGGGAAATGACAAGCAAAACTTTTGTAACAATTTTAGGGAAATCACAAGCAAAACTTTTGCTGGACCATGACTATTGAGCATACAAGGTCAACTCCTAACTAAATTTATTAGTCTACTTTTATTAATAGATGGAGAATTCAACAATGACCTCTAATTAAAATTAAGAGATTTAACCAATTAAAACATTAAAACAATCTAAAAAATACCTTCTACTATACTATAGAGAGTCACAGGTGCAAAAAAAAACTATCCTCAATTTCTTTAAAAAAAGATTAATAAAAAGAGAGCTCAATGCTAGCCTCTAATTAAAAGTAAGAGATTTAATCAATCAAAATGCAAAAAAATTAAAAAAATATAATAAAAATACTTCTACCATATAGGGCCACAGGTTCAAATCCAACTAACTTTAATTTTTTTAAAAGAAATACAATAAAAATACTTCAATAGTATAGGGCCACAAGTTCAAATCCGGTCACTTTAATTTTTTGTAAATACCATAAAAATAATTTTTAGTGCGGAAGGTTATAAGTATAAAATCAGCCAACCTCAATTTTTAACTTTCTACTAATAAAAGTCAGTCTAATTGCCTTAAAAAAAGTACAATAAAAATATAAAAAATTAAATCAAATAATTATAATTTATCTTAAATTTAATTAAAATATGTTTAAAGTCAATCAAAATTTAAATCTAAAGATATTAAATTATTATAGTTCATCCTATTATTCAATGAAAGTTAAGGTATACAATTAAAATTTATCTAGTATAGGTTAAATATGATGCGACATCTTGTTCAATATTATCTAAACGGATAGAGCATGAACAATTGTAGCTAAATCACTGGTAAAATTTTTGTCTGACCATGACTATTAAGCATACAAGGTTAACTCCTAACTAAATTTATTAATTTTACTAATTATCGTACTAATTGGCGGCGTCCTTGCTTGCCCCCTTCATTTAATTCAACTACGGAAATGAAATTTCTTTACAATTTCCTTGTTCTTATCAAGTTTTTAATTGACTCCATTAAACACTTTTTACGTAGCTTCTTGGAATCTCAGGGGTAAGAATGGGAAAATGCCAATTGATAATTGAATATTATTTATGCAAGTTGGAAATAGTTGACCCGCGTCAACAATGTCAAGAAATAATATATAGTAAAGTATATATTATAAAGAAGAAACCGTGAAACACGTCTGTAGCATTTAAACTCCACGCGCTAATTCAACGCTGACACGTTAAACATTTCTCCCCTCTAGAAGCCGTCTACATTAGGGAATGCGAGTCAAAGCATGAAGACAGTCCGAATGTCTCAAGAGAATCTGAGCATTTATACGAAATCAACTTCATAGAAATTCAATACATATATACTTTTCACATTGTTTTTTTATGGGTAAGTTGATCAGCATGATTCGGTAAAAATAAATAGAAAAAATTAACCAAATTAGATTTTGAACTTGTTCTCTAGTTAAATTTTTAGTTCTCAAAAAAATAATCTTCTTATATGGTGATATCTTTTGATCCGCAACAAATTGAACTCAACCTTGGCTGAATTAAAAAAAAATTAAATTTTTTTAAAAGACTAAAATTTCTAATTTATGTGGATTATTTTCAATTTAGTTAATTTACTAATGATTAGTTTATAAATGTTGAATATGTTATAGATGGTTATATATAATAATTTAAAACATGATATGTTTTTCTTACAAGGAAAATTAAAGTGAGCTTTGTATAACTCATATAATTTATAGGAGCTGTCACCGTTCAAATCTTAACTCTTTTTACTGGTGGAGCTAGCCTATCTAATGGAGCCTACGTATATAGAAAGAAGAGTTCACAAATAAGAGGTTCACATTAAAAATGACTTAATTTAAGTTTTCTTAAGAGTGAACTATCTTAAAATATATTAAAATTTATTTTTATTATAGTTACTTTACCAATCAAAATGAATATGGCTAAAATGTGAGATAAAGTTTGTACCTAATATAAGATGCACGAGTTGTAGCTCATGTACATAAATAATAAAATTTTTTGTTGGTTATTTTGACTAGTATAGTAAAATAATTCATTTTAAATAAAATTACATGAAAATTTTATATTAATCAATATGTTTATGTAACTACTATGTGTTTGTCAAATTATATACATATATTGTAGTATAAATATGTGGCAAGTAGAAAATGTCGTAGCTAGTATATATCACAGTTTAAAAACTCACTACAATTATGCATGGCATAGAGTTGACTTGAAATCATTGCTTCTAAGCCATCTTAGAGTCATTTATATTAATTTTTAATTATATAAGTAAAAATTATACGAATGCATATATATATATATATATACTTGGCTCTTTAAATTAATAAATATATGATTTATGTTACTTAACAAATATTGATTTGGCTAATCTAAAAGAAAAATAATAGGTTTTGGTAAATATTATAATTTGATTTGAAAATAAATTATAAAATCATTTAGTATGGAATAATTTATGAAGTTTGACTCAATCAACTCAACGATTTTTTAAGTTAGAAATAAAAAGGCTTTTTAAAACTATGGTATAGGTATCCTTTGTGGTTGGAGTTCTCTCCATGTGGTTCTTTCAATTAATTATTTTGACAATTTAATCGTAAACATTATGATCTTTTATAATAAGGTTAGTACGTACTTTTTATAAAAAAATAAAACTTTTAAAAGAATCAAAGTTTATTTACTTCTATAGTGTTGGGGAACATTTGAATAGGAACCCAAATTATTAATATTGTTTACATATTTTATTCAAGTCAAAATAAACAATTATGAGCATCTTTTATTTGTAGGCATATCGTATAACTACTCGCTTCTTGGTCAACTCCAAACCTCGTGTACGCATAAGAATGTAACATTTTTATTGTGCATGGTATTGGCTAAATTTACTTGATCTAACCTCAAAATTTTTTTTCGTGTTTGTGGGCATGCCGCATAACATTTTTAATTGATCTACTTTAAAATGTTTGAAATTATGTTGCGGCACTTACATTTGTATATGGCGCAATCGTTTGCCACATGATTTGACGCATCCAACCCGTAACTCTTAACATCTTCCTTGTGTGCCTCATGTTAACCTCAATTTCCATAACTACAAGTAACTCGGTATTTATATTCTTGTACCTACTACAATATATACTATTACTGGTAAATTATGATAGAATTTATATTCATATGACCTGATTTATGTCTCAGATACTTTGTCTTCAACACTGCCTTATATATTAATGACTTCGAACGATCCTTTTATAACATTAACACCGCTTCTTTCCCAGCCCACTTCACCTTCCTCTTGACGGAGATCAAGATAGAGAGAGCCATGGCAGACAATGAGCACAACCACCGGCCATGGAAGCGTCTCCACGGGGAAGGTGGTGATGGTGACCGGTGCTTCCTCCGGTATAGGCAGGGATATCTGCGTGGACCTCGCCAAGGCCGGTTGCAGGGTGATCGCCGCTGCCCGGAGGACAGACCGCCTCCAATCACTTTGTGAGGAGATTGAGAGGCTCCGTGGCCCATCATTTTCATCCGCGGCGTCGGAGGTATCCCGGCAACGCCGCAGCCGCCGTGGTTCTTGACGTGACGGCCGACGGTGCTGCCATTGACGCCTCGGTGCAGCGGGCTTGGAAGGTGTTCGGGAGGATTGATGCTTTGGTTAACAGCGCAGGAATTCGAGGAGGTGGGTTGATGCCATTTCATCAGGCCAATTTTTTATTTTTTTATATGTTCAATCTCTTGATGTTAATGCTGTGATGGAATTAGGGCTTTAGTGAATGATTACAATTTGAAAAATATAGGTTGGATCTGTGCAGTTGATGACCCAATAAGTTTGTATGGGGTTTTGTGAAAGATTGAAGGAATTGAGGTTGGGAATATGTGGGATAGAATAAGGAGGATAGCAGAGGATAAATGGTAGTCTAGTTGAAAGGGAAATAGTGGTTCCTGTGGATGCATCATTGAGCCATTGAACCAACTGCTTTCAAATTAGTAAAGCTCGAACACTTTGGTTGGTATGAACTATGGAACACTTTGAAAATTATGCTATTGCTCTTCCTTAATCCTTACCAAAGTGATCCATATAAAATTTCTATGTTAACAAAAATTATAATGAGTGACTTCCACCTTCCTTTTTAATATATTATGATATCAGCTTGGTTTTTCCTTCTTCATATAAGATTCCATGCTAGTATTTGAAGTCTTTCTGATTTGACTTTGTATGTGTAATATTTTAAGTCTGAGTTAGAGCAAGGAAATTGCCCTGAGCCTGCCTAGACCTTTACTCCATTCCAGGTCTAGTCCTTCTAAAATTGATTCAAAGTCGAAAGTTGGACTTACCTGCCTTGATTGAGTAGACTAAAGGCGATCTTGTCCATCTCCTTTATTGCCATCGAGTTATATAAAATGCCCCTGTTACGTTGTTGACATGAAATTCAGAAAAATTTAGATCATGGGCAAATTTATTCTCTAAATAATGGAAACCCAAGAATAAAAATTAATGAACATAGAAAGTTCTCCCTTAACTTGTTTTTGACTTCGATTTACGGCAAAAATGATGGAAATTCTACATGAATATTTTATCAGGAAGTGTGGTTTCTCCACTGGATTTAACCGAAGAAGAATGGGACGATGTTTTTAAGACAAATCTAACAGGTTCTTGGCTGGTATCGAAGTCTGTTTGCTGTCGGATGCGAGACTCTAACATAAGAGGATCTGTGATCAACATTTCTTCCATTGCCGGGCTTCCTCGTGGGCAACTTCCAGGTGGTGTTGGCTACTCTGCTTCAAAAACAGGCGTGGATGCCATGACCAGGGTAAGTTATAAATCTTCCTCTATAACATTCCCATCAAGTACAAGGTAGATTACAAACACAACCAACAGGGCAATATTTATTTTTCGTGTAAATGTGATTATAGGTGATGGCTTTGGAGTTGGGTGAGTACAGGATTAGAGTGAACTCAATAGCTCCTGGATTGTTTAGGTCGGAGATAACCGAGAGTCTCATGCACAAAAACTGGCTCAACAGAGTTGCAGAGAGGACTGTGCCTTTGAGAACGTATGGCACCACTGATCCGGCATTGACGTCTCTAGTCCGGTATCTGATTCATGACTTATCAGAGTATATCACCGGCAACATTTTCATTGTCGACGCCGGCGCCACGCTTTCTGGTGTCCCTATTTTCTCATCCCTTTAAGATCTTCACCTTTTTAAGTCATTGCCCATTCAGGAGCCACATGAATCTGGCTTCCAATTGTTTGTCATTTTCGTAGGAGAAAGGAGTGGATCAAATAAGAAAGGTTTACTTGCTGACGGAATAGAAGTTGCAGGTGTTCTTCCTAATACCCAAGATTGTATTGTGTCCAAATTTTGTGCCAACTTGCTTTCAATCCCATAGATCGAAAAAATGCTAGGCAAGATGTTGCCCCATGCACATCTTATACACAAATGTACTTTAATTTTATGAATAAACTATCGTTAAATAATAATATAGATTATAATAATTAATATATTAGATATAAATTATGATTGATTTTGGCTTAAAAAATATATCATAATTGAATAAAAAGATATACTATAATAATTTAATTGGTTTTTTTATCTTTATTATATTTTGATCGGTTAAATCTCTTACTTTTAATGTGATACTAAGATTAAATTCCTCTCTTATTAATAAGAGTAGATATGATCATGAAATGACAATTGCCTTTTTTTTCCCATTTAACATTGTCAAAGGGTCAAAAAAGGATGTCGTTCTTAGAGGAGCCTACTGGTTAGGTTTAGTCAGGTATTGTACTAATCATGTTAATCACCTTTAGCCAACATACCAAACCCAACTATTTATTATTTATTATATATATAAACATATATATATATATATCTCTATGAGAAAGTTTAAACCATAGTAGATAATTTTTTTAAAAAATATATTATTTAAAACCGGGGATCCGATACTCAAAACAAAATATGACCATTATAAAAGGGTACCCTTTTTACTAAAACTAAACTCGATTATATGAGTACCCAGAACCATTAGGCATTGGTTCCTAATAGGCACCTCTAAGCACTATGAGGTCCTAAGTCAAACTAGATTTTTATTTGATTATTTAATTAATTGGGTAAAATTTAACTGAGAAGGCTTTAACCAGATAGGATAATTCAGGAAAATTTATTTCAGATTATTAATTATTTTAAATGAGGGAATAAAATACTTAATTATGTATTTTTAAGTATTTTTAGTATTTTCAATAGAAATTGTCAAAATATCCCTACTAATTAGGAGACGGTAATATATAAGTTTTAAAGAGAGAGGTTGACCCCTCTCTCTCTCTCTCTCTCTCTTGATTATTTTCTGAGGCTTCTAGGGAGGAAGGGGGAGGGATGACTAGGAGTTAGTAATTCCATCGTTTTCTTTGTCTTCATCATCATAAGTCACCATATTTTAATTGCTTTGAGTGTAATGCATGCATACATTATGTTATGATTGATTTTACCTAAATTTTTTGATGAATTGCGATGTTAAGAAATCTGTAAATTTTGTGGTTTGATGATATTATGGTGCGGTTCATTGAGTATTGGGAGATTGAACTTATTGGACATGAATTTCATGAAAAAAATGAATTATGTACGCTTGCTCTTGTTCAAATTAAGGATCTTGGTAATATTTATTTTATTCTTTAAATCAGGATAAAAAATATATGATAATTAGATGTATAATGATATTATGGAAATTTGCATGTTTATAATTACATTAAGATGATAGATAATTCATGTAGCAGGTTATATAAGAGTATCTTGTTAAATTGTGCTTTAATGGTGAAATTAAATACTATGATTAATTGTATGAAAACTTAGCATGGGTATATGTTAAAAGGTTAATTAACTTGTTGGACTAATTAGAGTTTTATTATATGATAATTAATTACAAAATAAATAAAAACAAAAAACCATTATTTTGTTTTGGGCAGGAGTGCTACGACACAACATACCAGCGTCGCAACCATGCATATTGAATTTGTCATGTGGACGAGACATTGTCAAGACACTTAGAAATCGAGAGTTTGGTGTTGCAACATTGCTATCGTATGAGACACTATTGTGACCTGCGGTGCGGCATCAGAAAACTGAGAATATCAACGTTGCGACACTCGTGTGTATGTATTTGATTTTCGGCAGCAATGTCGCTGTGCTTAGAGCTGAAGCTGCGACACTTACCTGACCCTTTGTATTTTTATTTTTTTACATTTTTAAAAAAGTAATGTATGATTTCTTAAAATAAAGTTAATTATTGTGGATTATTTATTGATATGACATGGATGTGTTTGAGCTATATTTTTGTGTGAATCATCTCATGCATTGTATATCATGAGAGTTAATAAATAGACATTCCCTAATGTATATCTTTGGATTCTAAGAAGTGCTTGCTAGCTTTTGAGCTGAAAAGATTCTAGAGCATCCACGGGATAAGTAATCTAAGGAGGCTTTTCAAGGTTTATATAATTTGTATGATAAGTATATAATACACTATATGACCATTGATTGGTGGGGAGAGAAGCAAATTTATGGCATTGCTATGTTAGACTTACCGTCAGGACTTTACTTTCCTAGCGGAAAGATGTGGTTTAGGTTTTGGGGTTTAGAAACCGGCATAGCTAGTATGTACTCGAACACTAGAGTCTGGGGGGATTAGGTGTATTGTAATCCCTTTGGGCAAACAACGTTTGTCATAATAAATGGAAATTCTTTCTAACAGATTGACCAAATCTGTTAGATAGGGGTTACGGGTAGACTATGTGTTAATTGACTTGTTCATTATTAATATATGTACTTAGTGGTTTTATCACTAATATGGAATGACCTCCTCTCGTAACTAGCTTGGAATGTGTCATTAGACTTAGATCAGAGACATTGGGAGGAGACTCAATCAAATAATTATTAGTGATTAGTTCATTAGGCTTGTTTGATTATAGTTGGATTATAATTATTAATAATGGACCACAGTTTGTTCGATGGGAGTTTATATTTAATTATTTTTGTATGTTATATTTAACTCTGATATATACTGAATATAACTAGTATATGGGATAATTATATTATTGATAAATAAATGAATTTTATTTAGTGGTAAATTCCGATTATTTTAATTTATATTCCGGTTTATTTTACTTTATTTTGTATATTTGTAAATTGGGGTTTGTGGTCGAACCCAAATGTGGCGCCTAGTCTAATTCGCAAATTAAGCGGATCCTCATACTTGGTATTCAAAGCTATGGTTCCACGTAGCTATTAATATATCAATTATACCTTGTTGAAAGTCCAATGAGTCCACTGTCTCTAGGGTTAGAATTTTTTTCTTGTGTTTAGAATTTGGCAAGTGAGTTACTAAGTTGAAATTCTTTAAATGGTGGCTAATACTAAGTCTCTGGACAATCAGTAAAGGGTGAACCAAGGACATGGATCGAACCAAGTGAGGGCGCAAACCCATAGAATATAGTGAACCCTGACTAGAGAGCAAACCTGACGTTGGCCAATGAACAAATGTAATCCTAGATATGGGCAGCTATCCATGCTTTGGCTCAATCCACTCCAGCAGTCTAGAATGTAAGGCTAGAGGTTGTCTATAGGATACCTATTGTAGTCGTACAGGGAGGCAATGGAGCCACAAGTTTTGGCTAGCAGTTCTACCTCCTAGGGCATAGGAGGGGAGCCAAGGAGCTAGGGATGTACCTAATAGACATGAGACTAGATAGGCTACTACTATACTTTCAGAGGAGGCCTATCATTTGTGGTAATCTATAGAAATGTTAGCCTATAACTGAAGGGAGATCACATCCATCACTTGGTCGATGTTTGTGATTGTAAAATCCCGAAAAAAATAATTAGATTATTTTATTTAGGGTTTTGTAAATATTATAACGAACCATAAATATTATTTAATTAAATTAATTCTTTTAAAAAAATCAATATTATAAATTATCAATTATGACCTTTATCATATCATTACACTGAATGATATAATTATGACTGATTACGTTTTTTTCTATAAAATTTAATGTAATGACTTCTTAAATTCCATATATATTAATAAAGTTTAATATAGTGACTTCTTAAATTCCACACATATTAATAAAGTTTAATATAATGACTTCTTGAATTCTACACTTATTCTTTTATATAAAAGAGAGTTCTGTTGTTAAATGAAACATCCTCTGGATAACTTGTGAGTACATTTGGCTATAGAGAAATTACAACCATATTAAGATCCTGTGTCGTAGTTACAGGTACCTCATCACAATTCCAGGTCCATATAATTATTTCAAATGTTGTATTTTCTCTTTTTGGCAGCCCTGGTCGGCCTGAGCTCAGATTCGACCTCCATGCACCGAGTGCAACCGAGGTAAAAGAATTGACTCAGTCCGACACGGGGCTGCACTCTATAAAATTACTGTGTGGGAATCTTGGTCGACTCGAGTGTCTGATCACCATGCACCGAGTGCAATCGGGGTTGACTCAATTCGACACAAGGTAGTACCCCCTGAAAGATTGAACACCTGCCCCCATGCCGAAAGGGGTGATAGGGTGCAATGGCGCAAGATGGCTCATTATGCACTTGTGATACCGAGAGGGTGAGTCAATGGTAAATATCGATAACTACAGGCCGTGGGCCACGTAGCATGTATACGCATGCATGGGATGGTAGTTGGATGGGGTGGCCACCCCTCCCAGCATGTAACGAGCTTGGCATAGGCTCATAACAACTAAAAGACTCTTGAGACGATAATAGGGATTATTTTGACTTGTTTCATTTACATATGCGGCTTAGTGGTTTTATCACTAACGCGGAATTGCCTCCGCAGGTATGATAATGAAAGGATGGGTAGAGTCGGGACAACTAGAGGACTCTATTATTGGACTATTCTTTTCTTGAGATTGTTTGCATGGTAGTGGGATTTTGGTTCAGTTCATGGGGCTTAGATTATTCTGAGCAATTTTTATTAAATTTATTGTTATAAATTTATTTAAAATTTTGAAAAATAATAGAAAATTATTTTTTGAGATACTAAGTTTCATATTGTAACACTTGGCTCGTGGCTCGGAACGGGCGGGTCATTGTAGTGATCCAGCTAAAGGTTCTAAAGTTTTAACTCAAGGGAAAGATTCAGTGCCCGAATATACTAGAAAATTCCTACGATTGGAGCGATTTTCTCGTGGATCACTAGACAATGAAAGGTAAGGTGTAGCGTGTTCTTTTGTGGATTAAAGTTTGAGCTAAGGGACAAAATTGCCAACCTCGCTAGGAATAATTTGAATGAAATTATCAATCCAGTAGCCGTTCATGAGTTGCTCTTGGAACTGAAGAAAGCAGCCAAGAAGAGAAGTTTTGTTCCAAAAACTGGTGTACCTACTCAGAATGTGCCAAAGCCCTCTACTCAACAAGTTGTGGAGACTCCAAACAATTCAAATAAGAGAGAGGCAATGAAGTGCAAAAACTATGGAAGGAACATCCAGGGTGATGTATAGAACCACCTAGGTTACAACACCAATTAGGCCTGAAGGGATGGACAAAATTGTGATATTATAATTTAGAAGCTACTCGTTGGGCTATTGCTTACAGACTTTACGGAAGTAGATCTCAACCTACCGTGGAGGCTTAAAACAGACACCAAACTGGGTTTTCAAGAATGCGTGTAGAGTTCATATTATAAAGGTGGATCTTAAACTTAAAAGAATCCTATATGAACACTTTTAGCCATAATAGAGGTAGAACCTCCCTGCGACTATGAGCGGTTACTTTAAAAATGCGATGTTCTCTCCTCACTGTAGAAAAAGCACACCCCCGCTACAGTTTTGAGGTTGCATGATGTTGTGGACATCATATTCTTACTACATAGTTCAAGTGATTAGCTTAGGTATTCTTATTATTTTAATGAAGATAATGCGAGTATTTAAGCAAGGGTTATGGTTACTTGTTCGACATACCCTACGTGAGCAATACTTAAAGAGTTAGAGAAATTACGCAGTATCATCTAGTATCAGGGCATAAATCCTAATATCTCGACTTCATGTGGGTCTTTAATTGGTGTGAACTATAAGCTCCTCTACCCACATTGCTCTAACACACAAATAGTTGCAGCCAAATTCTTTTCGTGTACCTGACTTAGCTTCATCACGTTCCATGACTTTGAGGCTTATATACCCTGTAGACGATGGTTGGCCTTGCTCAAGAGTATTGTAGCTCCACAGTAATAATATAATAATATAAGGGCACATCCATCATGGCATACATGTGAATCGTACAAGGTTCACATAGTTAGGGAACATGCCCGTCATATAGTCATTTGCAAAATACATAGTCCAAAACAAACAACATAACACATGGCCCCACCCACCATTGTCACTGAGCCGCTTGATCCATGTACCTAGGTTGGTCGACGCCTGAGAACCTCACCTACATATAATAGAAAACCACCTTAGTAATTTGTCCGAACAACTATTAGTAAAATAGCAAGTTAGAAAATGGGTATTCCATTACCCACAAGAACTTAGGAAACATCATAATTGCCTCACACTGGGTGGTAAGAAAATATACTTTGACGAGTGTCAGCGTGCATGCACGACTAATATTCATATTCATGCATACAACACTCACACCCTCACATTCTCTATTTTACGCCTGCCACGGTAGTTGAGCGGTAAAAGAAACGGTTTAAGTTAGTGCCATAAATTCTGGAAATGTATTGCATTATGAAGTAACCTCATACTCCGCACTACCTTAGGGTTTGAAGGAGTACTAGTGTGCTCTATAAATCCCGTGCACACTCTTAATCGTGAAAGCTGTAAACTCTCATATTTATACATATTGGCTTGGGATAGGATTTACTATTTATTTTCTACATCTTATCTTCAAAAACCATCAAGGGGTCTCAACTTTGAAGTTTTATTGAATATGTGTAGAAAACATGGCTAAATGACCCGACATTGGATGGATCTGATAAACCACTACCGATGTCATCTTACGTCTAAAAGGCAGTTAAATTCAACATGCAAGGAGTCAAACAGAGGTCAAGGAAAGGGAGAGTCCAACATGAAGCTCACCTATGATACCTAGCATGGAGATGGAACCGAATAAAAATTAGGTGACATCAACACGCAAAACGAGGCAAAGCCTCCACACAAGCTCAACACTTAACATCACTTATCTTAATTAGGTCCTAAGTGAAGTGTTAAACCTTATTAGGTAACTTAATTAAGGTTTTGGTTTAATATTCACTTATTGGGCTTTAATCAATTCTAAGGTTCTTAATCGATACTAGATGATTTTTTTGACGGGCCTAACAATGTCCAAATTGGATGAAATTTGGTTGGGTTGGGCCTTACACTCTAAGGTTCATAGGTAAATTCTTCCATGGCTAGAACATGGGCCAATCAAGAAGAACAAGGCCCATTAAGCTCGGCCCTAAATGCTGGAATAGTATTCCTAGGCTGCATACCAGGTTTGTAACTGTTAGTTCATGGGCTGGAGAACTCCAAATAGGCTTGGATCAGTGGGCCTAGTTAGCTAACACATGGAGCTTGTGCTCAATAAGATTTGGGCCAAATTTAATTTGTAAATAGGCCTAAGTGGATTTTATAATTTGCGTCACTGGATATGCTATTTCTGGAGCTAAACTCTAACAAATTGGAAATTAACAAATTAAATTGGGAACCTATCCAAACATCCCCAAAATTGTTCATAGTGCTCCTAAGACATATGGTAAGGTGTGGACTAAGTTCCACCAAAATCAAACACCATTAACCTATTTATGGTATTTTACAACTAGAGTTAAAAGTTAGGGTAAAAACCTTGCATCTTTACACTGTTAGGGTAAAAACCTCTAAAACATACATAGATGATTTTTTTACCCATTCCCAAGATTTATATATTTCAAGTAGACACTTTTTGGAGCATCATATATTTTTACCAGATTTTATTAGCAAAAAATTGGTAGGTTAACATATAACACAATCAGAGATCATGCTCATAGTCATAAACAACACTGAAAATATAAGGCGTATGTGTGGCTGATGTTCATGATTATTTAGCAGTTATATTAGGCTTAAAATTTTACCAAGAACACCTAAAATCACGATGAACAACATGGCATGTTGTGAATCAGCATATCCTACAAGGTCAAAGAGTAAAAATTGGAGAGAGGGGCACTTATGTTGTTGTAACGATAAAAGTTGCCACCTTTCCTTAATTTTTACCATCCTACATGCACATTCTAGGTCATGGCTAGTAAAACACCAATCACAAAAGTTGTATTTATAACAAGAATAGTGAAAATTTGACATCATAGTGCCAAGATATGATTTTTATACTAAAATAGTGTAGAATAGTGACCTACGTGCATTATAAAAATCATTTATATTTATTTACAAGTCCAAATAAGATAAATGAGTATTAAAAATTCTCCTAACAAGAAGATATACTGACTAAAAATTCAAGAAAAAATAAAAAAAGACAACCATGTAAGAGATAGACATCAAACATCGAGTAACATAGGCAACACAAACCTGAAACTAATGAGGGAGGACCAAGGGGAGGTCATTTGAGGCATCCAACCTCCAAACCTATCACCCTACAAGGTTAGAAACGTGGAGGAGGGTGATTGGAGCTCCAAGAAGGAAGAAGAAAGCCAAGGAGAGCAGAAGAAGGTTGTTGGACATGAGGGAATGAGAAATGGTAAAAAGGTAGGTGAGGGAAGGGGTTGGTTTTATAGAAAAAGGGTAATTGACTTGGTTATGCCATAGGTATGGGTGCCATACCTAAAGAGATGTGGGTTGGTTAAGGAGATATGAGTTTGGTTGGTGATGTCATAGAGGTATGCGTTATATTAGATAAAGATCTACGAGTTGGGTTAGTAAAAGGGACATGCGTTGGTTTAGCCCAAAACCCAAAAACTTTGGATTTTTTCACTAAAGAAATCCAGCCCACTACGAGAATTGCACTACAGGTCCCAAAGAGGGGTTAGGACGGTCTGAAAGGGTTATCAAACATATGGCAAACATAGAAAAGAACGTGAGGAACATAGTCATAACACTTAACTATATACGACTTGAAGGTGCTGAACTTGAAAAATTGGGCGTGTGGCATCCAAATAGGCGTACTGAGTGCCAAAGGAGGCTAAGGCCAGATAACTTACACCATACCATACATGTACCACGGCAAGAAGGGTCAGACCTTAGTAATCTGATTCAGGTAACAACCGAATTGACAGTAAAAATCCTCGGGCGGATGGCCCGATATTTACACAAGTGATTAAACTGTTGAAAAATCGGGCACATGAGTGATTGTACTATGCTAGTAATGGAGCAAACTAAGTCAACCATTAACAATCAGGTAGCAGGTAAGGGCAAGGGTAGGATCATGGGGGTTGCTATGGAATAAGATGATGTTGAAGACCGAGTTGCTCAAGGTACTATTTTAACAAAAAAATTTAATGGATTTGATTTGGGCTGCACATATTCTTTTATAACACCAAGAATAGTAAAAAAGTTGGGGTTAGAAATATTATCTTTATCTTTCCCATTTTTAATTACGACTACTAAGGGAGATCCTGAATGTAGTACATTAGGGATCAAAATTTTATTATTTGAAATTCAAGGAGAGACCTATGTGTGCGATTTTATTATATATGGGTTAAGGGACTATGATGATATTCTAGGAATGGATTGGCTATGTCATAACAAAACATTCTTATATTGTGAAAAAAATGAGATTGTTGCAAGTCCATGTAACCGTGAGATATGGGTTACTATTAGATAAGTCATCCTATATTGTGTCTAATGGCAAAGCAAAGAAGATGATGAAGCAAAGATGCCAAGCGTTTATGGCTAGTTTGATGAGTTCTAGTGAAGAATTTGCAAAGCCAGCTTCCATACTAGTGGTTTCAGACTTTTTGACATGTTTCCTGAAATATTATTGCGCATTCATCCGCTTAGAGAGTTTCTTAGGGTTGGAAGATTACTAGCAAAGATTCATTAAAGACTTTTCTCTCATAGCTATCCCTATGACTAAATCGACATGGAAGGATGCCAAATTTAAATTGTATAAGGTATGAACAAAGTTTCCAAACCCATAAGAAGAGATTAAGTACTGCTCAACTGTTGACTCTACTTGATGAGAATGATGACTTTGTTATTTCCAGTGATGCATCCAAATAGGGATTGGGCTGTGTACTAATGCAGCATGAAAAAGTTATGGCCCATGCTTCTAGAGAACTAAAGATTAAAGAACAGAATTACGTCACACATGACTTGGAGCAAGCAACTGCTGTATTCGCACTCAAATTGTGGAGACATTATTTGTATGCATCTAAATTTGAAATCTGCACATATGATGAGTTTAAAATACATATGTACTTTATAAGTTATTTATATTTGAGTCAAAGGAGATGAATCAAGTATCTCAAAAACTTTGATTTTCTGTTCCTTTATCATTTGGGAAAGGCTAATGTAGTGGTAGATGCATTGAGCCGAAAAAGGAGCAATGATGGGCGTGAACAAGTCGCCCAATTATTGACCAAGATGGGAGAGTTAGTGATTACTAATCCAATTTTGTAACATACTAGATTTCTGGTAAGTTTTGTTAGTTCTAATGACAAGGTAGAGAAGGTGAAAATGACACAAGTTGATGACAAGGTGTTGAATGCATTTGAAGAAAAATCAATAGATATAAAAGTGGATGATGTAGGGATTGTTCTATTTAGAGGTTTGCTGTGCACTCTTAATGATAAGGAATTGAGGAAATCCATATTGAAGCCTCCTCTCTAATGATGTAGGCACATAGTTCTAACTTGTTCATATATCCAAGAGTGACATAGATGTATCTAGATTTGAAGCATACCTATTGGTGGATGGATATGAAAAGGGATGTCACAGACTTTACCTCTAATGTTTTGACTTGTCAACCACTAAAAGTTGAAAACCAACTCCCTGGTGAATTACTTAAGCCACTAGAAATACCTAAGTGGAAGTGGAAATGTGTGACACGTGATTTTGTGGTAGGATTCCCTAATTCATTAAGGAAGAATGATTCTATTTGGATAGTGGTAGATAGAATGACCAAATTAGCACATTTCATTCCAGTTACATCAAATTGGATAGCTGAGTACTTGGCTAAATTGTACATTGATAATATAGTTGGGTATCATGGAATACATAAAAAAATTATGTCCAATAGAGATCCTATATTTGCATTACATTCATGAAAGGCTTTTCAACAAGCTTACTGCTTATCACCCCCAAACAGATGGTCAAAGTGAGAGTACTATATAGACATTAGAGGACTTGCTTAGGTCCTGCACTATATATTTGGGAGGTAATTGGGAACAATATTGATCCCTCGTGGAGTTTACCTACAATAATTCCTATCAAGTTAGTATATGAATGACTCCTCTTGAAGCTTTCTATGGATGATCTTGTAGATCGCCTACATGCCAATTGAAGTCTCTAGAAGTAGTGATGTTGGTCCGCAGTTATTGTAGGAGACAATAGAAAATGCCAATTTTATCAAACAAAAGATCAAAATAGCTTAATATAGGAAGAAAAGTTATGCAGATGTGAGAACGAAAAAAGCTAGAATTTAAAGTTGGGGATAGTGTATATTTGAAAATGCCACCAATAAATACTTTGAGATTTGGGTTTTCTAAAACCTTAAACCTGGATACATTGGACTTTGATATTATTGCAAGAGTTGGAGATTTGACATATGAATTGGCTTTACCTCCAAGTTTGGATAAGGTGCATTCACATATCCATGTTCAAGAAGTATATTTGGGATGAAGGCTACATTATTCCTAGATTATAAGGAGCTTAATATTCAACTTAATGCCACCTATGAGGAGGGGCCGGTAAGAGTTTTAGACAACTAAAATAAGGTACTAAGGAGGAAGACAATACCTTTAGTCAAAGTGGCATGGAAAGATCAAGGACATGAAGAAACTTCATGGGAAAAGGATGAGGACATGAGGAAAGAGTATACCCATTTGTTATGAGTCGAGGAGCAAGGTATTCCCATAATTATTTTATTTAAGTGATTTTTGGAGTCGAAAATTCCTAAAATTGGGGAGAATGTGATGTCCTAGGCCGGACCAAATTTTAATTTGACTATTTAATTAGTCGGGTAAAATGTGAACGAGAAGGCTTAGACCAGGTAGGATAATTAAGACGAATTTATTTTCGATTCTTAGTTATTTTTAACAAGGGAATAGAATGCTTAATTAAATATTTTTAGTATTTTTGATGGAAATTACCAAAATACCCAGACTAACTAGAAGACCCTAGTATATAGGGGTGGGCATCGGTCGGACGGACGTCGGACGAGATATTGTCCGCGTTTGTCCGAAATTTTATCGGACAAAACTTGTCCGACCGAGTTAATGTCCGACTTGTCCGTCGGGCCCGAACAATGTCCGTGGACGGTCCGAAATCAAAACCAAAAATTTCTTAAACCCTAACCTAGATACACTGTTCATAGGGCGCCGCCGCCGCCGCCGCAGCATCCTGCCGCCGCCCTCGCTCGTCGTCTCTAGCCGCCCTGCGCGCCATCGCCTCTGCCACCCTGCTCGTCGCCTCCGCCGCCCTGTGCGTCGCCCGCCGCCTGCCGGCTCCTCTGGGTGCAGCGAAACCCCTCCGCCGCCCTGCTCGTCGCCTCTGCCGCCCTGCTCGTCGCCTCTGCCACCCTGCTCGTCGCCTCCGCCGTCCTGCGCGCCGTCGCCACAGCCCTGCTCGTCGCCCCGCTGCCTCCGCCGGTCTCTGCGCGCAGCGAAACCCCTCCGCCGCGCCTGCCTCCGCCCTCCGCCTGCGCCGCCTCGCCCTCAGACGCCCGCTCGCCTCAGACGCCTGCCTCGCCGCCAGCGCCTGCCACCGGCGTCGCGGTGACTCGTCGGTGGCTGGTGGTGGTCGAGATGTCACGGCGACGGTACGGCTGGGCGGGGCGGCGTCGATCGGTGGCGGGATGGCGGCGGCGACGACGCTAGGGTTTGGGGGGGGTTTTGGGGGAGAAGATGATCGGTGGCAAACTCGTAAATAAGACTTGACTCGATACCGGCACGAGTCAACAATAATACCTAACTCAGAATAAAATCTTCAAAAAATCCAAAAATATCAGGAAAAATCCCATAAAATAAAATAAAGACCACAACATCTAAATGATGTATAACTAATAATTCTACCCTATAAGACGTCTTAATGTATTATTTGGCCTAAAATAATTCTATTCGACTCAAAAATAACGGTCGAATCGATCGGTTCGGACTATAAATCCCTAACTTAGGACACGGGTTTTATAGAGGGAATTGAAAGTTATGAAACTATTTATTTATGGAAAAATATTGAAGAGAAATGTCTTAATTTCAAAATGAAGAAGACAAAAAACATGAATAATTAATTTTTTTGTATTTTTTCATTTGGGTGAGTTATATTGGATGAAGAATTAACTATTAAAATATTTTATCTTTGAAGTATATGTAATATTAGAGTATATTTTGATGTCAATGATTATTTTAAAGTTTTTATACATTGACTATTTTTTGTTTGACTTTAAAAATTGAGAACATGCTAATTAAATTATAAGTGGTTTGATATAATTATTAATATGAAGGTATAGCTCTAAATTCTTAAATGTAAGAATGACTTTTATCTTTTTTCTATGTATGTCATTTTTTGTTATTTTAAATATTAAATATCAAATTTTATGTATAAACTTAATAAATTTTACTGTATATTATATTTTAAAATTTTCATAAATTATAATATTAGCTTTACAAATATTGAAGATATTATATTATTGATATAAAATATCGGACACTCGGTCGGTCGTTCGGTCGGACAAAGAAATGTCCATGTTTGGTTTGTTTTAATTCGGTCAGATTCGGTCGGTCAAATTCGGTCGG
Organism: Piper betle; assembly: GCA_033002965.1. Classification (NCBI taxonomy): domain Eukaryota; kingdom Viridiplantae; phylum Streptophyta; class Magnoliopsida; order Piperales; family Piperaceae; genus Piper; species Piper betle. The sequence continues at coordinate 27,379 of JAURVB010013591.1, read as the reverse complement.
ACATACTTCGGACTTCGGTCGGACGGACAAATTCGGACGTCCACGCCCACCCCTACTAGTATATAAGTTTTAGAGAGAGGTTGATCGATCTCTCTCTTTATTATTGTTAACGTTGAAGCTTTTCTAGGGAGGAAGGAGAAGGGATGGCTAGGGCTCGACGATTTGATCATTTTCTTTGTCTTTTTTATCATAAATAATCATATTTTAATTGATTCACATATAGTGCATGCATACTTCATGTTATGATTGATTCTACCTGAGTTTTTTGATGAATTGTGAAGTTAAGATATCTGTAAATTTAGTGTTTTGATGATGTTATGGTGTAGTTCATTGAGTACTTAGAGTTTATACTCATTGGACATGGATTTAATGAAAAAAAAGAATCATGCATGTTTGTTCTTGTTCAAATTAAGAACCTTGGCAAAATTTATATCATTTTTTAAATAATGCTATAAAATAGATGATAAATAGTTTTATAATAATTTTATGAAAATTTGCATGTTTATAATGAAATTAACATGATTGAAAATTCATGTAGCAAGAGTATTTTGTTAAATTGTGCTTTAATGATGTAATTGAATACCATAGTTAATTGTACGAAAACTTAACATAGGTATATGTTAAAAGGTGTAATTAACTTTTTGGAATAATTAGAATTTGATTAAATGATAATTAATTAAGAAATAAATAAAAAGAAAAAACCATTTTTTTGTTTTTCGCAGCCGTGCCGCAACAATGCATATTGAATTTGGCATGTGCACGAGCCGCTCTTCGACATTTAGAAACCGAGAGTTCAACATTGCTGCATTAGTGCCACATGAGAAAATATTTTGACCAGCACTGTAGCACTGGGAAATTGAGGATATCTGCATCACGACAATCATGTGTATGTGTTTGATGTTCGGCAGTAGTAACGTGACTCTCAAAGCCAGAGCTGCAGCATTGAACCGACACTTTGTATTTTTATCATTTTTGTACATTTTTAAAAGACTAGTGTATGAGTTAACAAAATAAAATTATGTATTGCGGATTATTTATTGATGTGATATAGATGTGTTTGAGCTATTTTTGCGTGTGAATTATTTCATCCATTGCATACCATGAAGGTTGTAAATATACATTCCCTAATCTATATCTTTAGGTTATAGTGAGTGTGTAAAACCGAGCCATCGGTTTGGTGTTTTTGTGACCGGTTTGGTTTTGGTTCAACTTGGTTAGTGTTCAGCTGGTCCGGTTCGATTAGGTTGGCACTAAATGGGTCAATGTAAGTTGTTGTGAACTTGGGTATTAGACGCGCCCGCCATTAAGTTTTATCTGGTTGGCCCCAATTGACAAGTCACTGCCTTGTCATTGTTCAGGGTGATTAGTTAGCCATGGTTTACGGGTTATATTAGAGTCGTATAGCATACATTTTCGGTGTGCCCTCTAGTCCTAGATGTACCCTAATAGCCTTCCCAAGTCAGCCCCAGCCTTTCCCCTCTATTTTCCATTTTTTTTGACATCTTGGGGGCCAGCGCTGGGATGCTAGCGCGTGTGTGGTTCACCATTGGTTTTCTCAGCGCCAAGGCACACAAATAGTTTTTTTAAAAACCTTGCCACCCCCTCTTATCTTCTTCTCCATCTCATCTCCTCTTCTCTTCTTCTCCTCCTCCCTCCTTGGCTGCCACCCCTCCTTCTTCTCCCTTTTCCCCCCTCTTTTCCCCTTGTTTCTTCCCTCCTTTCTCTTCCTTTTCCTCCCCCTTCTCTCTTCTGCCCCCCCCCCCCAACTTTTCTTTCATTGTTTTGCATGTTTTACATTGTTTCAAGTAGATCTTGATAAAATTATGTAGATCATATAATTTTGATTATACACGATAAAACACTTCCTAAATTATCTAATAAAGGTTACAAAAATAAAAAAAATGTGAACTTTATAACATTTGGGTTGCATCCAAGTCACCCGGATTGCGTACTAATTAATAATTAGTTAGATAAGCAACATAATAGTAGTTTGCACGTGTGTTGATTTTTAAAACAAACTATGTGAACTTAATTATTTTTACAATAACATTATTTATTTATCAAATGATAAAAGATTTAATTGATAAAAATTATTATTTGCATAGTTAGGTTGAGTGATTACAACATCTCAATTCGCTTTGTAGGAGCAAATCCACTTTGTCTACAGATATCAATTTACCTTGTCAATTTAACCGTTAGGTTGTCACCTAATTTACCAACCAGATCAAATTATTTTAATACTTATTCATATATTACGTGAAAGTTTAGTATACTTGCTTTATTACCTGATTAGTTTATTGCACAATGTCAGATTACGCGTGTGAGTACGATTAACATATTAGATCATTATCAGATCAGATTATATCCTGAATGCATCTAGAACTGTTCATATATTGCACGCATTCATCATAAAAGGGCGTGTAGCTGTCTATATCGCTAGGCCACTTGGAGTTGGGTTTGCTGCGATAGGATGGGGAGCTCTTCTCAGGTCTATTAAGACTCTCTTCTAACTAGTTCACATGATTTGATTTATATCGTATAATGTAGTTAACAACATTTTATTAGATCCTACTACCTACGGGTAATTTAACTGATCTTCCAATTTAATAAAACCTTTAGGATGAGATCACTTGATGAGTTTTTGAAAGATTATAAGATCTACTTCAAAGTCACACTTTAGGGCTATATTAGATGTCCATGCCCAAACTTGATATAAGTGTAATATTTTTTGATTTTGACTTGCACACGAGATGGATGAAATGCGTGAGGTCACTAAGGAGCCCGGTCAGTACCCACATGTGGTGCTCGGTGACAGTCTTACAAAAATACACACACATACACACATATGTACATGCATACATACATACATACATACATACATATATACATACGTTCAAATGCACACACACACATATTCACATTCGTACATACATACATACATACATACATACATACACACACATACACATACATACATGCATACATACACACATATACACATATGTATGTATGTACATACATATGTACATACATACATGATGTTAGATTACTACCTGCATGTAGTGTATATTTGAGTAGTATTCGGGATGTTTCCTCTATAGAATATATCGATACCACAAAGTGATGTAGTGATTATTAGCTAGTCAATATTGGCCATATTTCTGCTTGTTACTATGAGTTATTATTTGGTCCATATGTATGAATTATAGGGTGTGGGAGAAGTGAAGAAGAAGGGAGGAATGGCCAGGGTCGGAGAAAAGGAAATCAAAGCAGAAAATGGTTGAAAGTTGGGAAGTATAGGGTATTTATAGCTAAATTTGGGGTTCCAGTGTAAAGGTGTTCACTGGGCAACTTTGTGCTAGCCTCTGCCAAGCCAAACTACGGCTAGCCAATTGGCCAGGCACATAGATTGGTTGCATAAACCAAACTACAAACAATAGAGGTTACATGACTGGGCAGCAAGGACATTGACCCAATGCCTTAGCGTCCAGGGCAAAAAGGGAAGGAAATTTTAAGTTTAAATGCAGTGGCCAAGCGCCTTAGTGTATAAACTGAATTGAAAACCCCTAAAAGTTGAGCATAAAAGTGCTACGAGGGCACATTTGCATTGAGCATATATTTCACACAGTTAGGGTTCTCACCCTATGGTGGTCGAGGGCCCATGGGAACCACATTGCGGGGCCCTCAGGGCCTAGGATCAACTAAAAGGGTTCCAAACACACAGCCTAGGATCAACTAAAAGGGTTTCAAACACACGGCAAAGTAATCTAGACTAGCGAGGGACTTGGTCCTAATGCCTAACTAGTCTTGACATGATCAAACAAAAAATAAAAAGTAAGGACACATAGCATCTAAAGGAGTGTACCGAACACCGAAGAAGGCTACGGCGCACACATCCACCATATCATACAGAAACCTCAACAAGAATGGCTGAGCCCAATAACCCTGATCCAGTCAACACCAAACTGACTCAAAACCCATTGGGCAAATGACGTAGGTTTCATAGTATGCATTATAAAATAATAGGAATTAAGATTCATAATGGAGTGGTGTGAGGAAAGGCAAAAAAAGAAGTCATATAAACCATAACAATAAAAAGCTCATATAATTTTTTCTTTGAAAGCTGCTGTTGTAAATTGATATCAATTCTACAATAAAATTGTATTAAACTAATATTGAATAATTTTTTGAAATAACAAAGACCTCTATGATCGATTACTTAAAAATTTTTTATATATTTATTGATGATTGAATTTTTATAACCAATGATTATAGCCACCTAGGTTAGCATGCAAGCATGCACTTTGTTATTTTGAAAAACAATTATTATATTTGGTAGTGTTTCAAATGTGTCAAAGCTATGGTAGTTCTTTGATACCTATAGGTAGTGTCAAAGATTTTTGCTAATTTTATAAAAAAATTAATTTTTTTGTGTTTGTTGCCACTGAAAAGGTGTGGCAATGTTTTGACACATACTTCCTACGGAAAATCATCGTGTCAATTATTTTAATATGGCTATTTGTCACACCTTTTTGAGAGAGACATTTTGATACACATTAATCATGACAAGGTCGTGCCAATTTGTGAGTATGACATGACAAATTTCTGATGACTAAAAAGCTACTTTTCCTCTGTTGCCACCTTAAGAAATACCATCTTTGAAATTCCCTTCTTGGGCTTGTGGACCTAACATATATCCATTGATCTAGTCTAATCTACTATCTAATACTATTCTGAGTTTACTCTTGTAATAACTTGTCTAAGTGAACATTGATGGGCCTAGGTCATATATTTCAAAATGGTTAATTCAAGTTGAAGGTATGTACTTCATGTAGGTCCAATTTTGGAAAATATCCCATTGCATCTACTTCAATAAATTTTATCTTCGAAATTTCTTTCCACTTAATGTAGGTTTAACCAGTGCCCATCTAGTCTTGTCCACCATCTAATACAATTCTAGGTAATCTCTGATACTAATGGTAAAGTGTTAAGTCTTGGTCTTACGCATTTTAGATTTTGATGATGAAAGATTTATTGTATGATAAGTTGCACTAAGATAAAGTTTGAATGAACTAGATCAAGGAGATTATAAGTTCAATTTCATATGAAGTAATTCGAAAATGTTGTAACTTTTTAGATTTTTCATGGTCTCAAGAATATAGCTTATTGGACATGGACATTGTCTCTGCCAAGGTGATTTTACATGGACTTGGACAAAGGTTAAAAGCTTTGATAGACCTTGAAGACTCGAATGTCATGTGGAGCCCAAATCTTTCATTATATTTGAACTTAAACTTCAGAGGGATAATTGTGTGGGAGTTTGGATGAGCTTGTTTCACATTAATACTCAAGTGGTTAGAAGGTGCACAAAACTATGGACTTGTGTGGCTATATAAGATGTTTGGTACAAGATGGAAAGGATGCCTATTACACAAATATTAAAAGAGCTTGAAGTATTCTAAAGTGAGAGTTTAGTTTGGAAAAAGGTTAAGAGCTACACTAGGTTAAAGATTTGGATAAGCTTTATTGTATTAGCATTAGGACATCAAGAGATCAGGCTACACTTGAGGTATTATATATCTCTTACATTGCATAGATCTTGATTGATCATGAGAGGACTATTTGTAAACTAATCAGTTGTGATCGGTGTGTGAGATTGGTGTGCTTACACCAGTGGCCTTTGTACAATTCGGGTGTGAAGTGTAGTAAGATGTTATAAATGTAAGTATCAAGTTTGTTTTGCAAAGTCTATCACGAGGTCTAGGGGTGGAGCACAAGCATGCCATGTGCAGTCGAGGTAGGTAAATTAGCTTGTTAAGCACATGGGTCTTGCTTGGTTAAGGACAAGTAGTTGTACACTCAGGTTTTAGCACTTTTGATTTGGCCATAGTGAAGTATAGAAGACCTACCCAACCATAGGATATTGTGGTTTAGAAAAAGATGTACCAGTTGGGAAATTCTTAAAAATCTTTGTGTTTGATTTCTTGTTCTTACTTTTTGTTCATTTAATTGGTTTCAACTCGCATACAAATAATTGCAACTTGTTTGATTGAACTTATTCATCAACACTAATTATGATTATTTGTATATAGTCACTTGTATTTATTTAGTATTTTCATAAGACAAAATAATAGTCTTATCATATTTTGGTATAACTGTTTTGTTAATTGTTTTAGTTTTTTGCTGTATACCAATACTTTTATTTTCATAAAGATCCCCGCCCAAGTGCAACTTGATGGACCTGTGTCATTTTTTTTCAAAAGTTGACAAATGAGTTTGAAAATGTATAAACTTATTCCTACTACTATGCCAGGTTCTACCTTGATACATTTTAACCTTATGAGCTCAAAATCTTAGTTGCCATTATTAGAGCATTTTCAAAAAATATCATCCACCAACAATGCAAATATAGGATCAAGGCGATTTTCGCTACATTTAATATCATAACTTAACCCGTCTATTGTCACATATACAAACACAACCAAATGATATAGATCAAGTATAGATACGCAACATGGAAATTACATGCAATTTGGCCTTGGAATGCCTATTTCCAGTGGGTCCTATTTGATTGAGATCAATCCTTAAACTGAATACCTTATATATTTTTTATTTTGTAGAAAGAATCAATATACAAAAGATGTGTTTAAAATTGAAATACATATGAACTCCCACTAAACTATCATATCATCAAATTACATAACAAACACATGAGCAATAAACAAATGAAAGACATCAGTTGATAGTTCCTTAAGCGAATTTGCAAGTATGGTGTTGTGTCAATATGCATTGCATAGACATCTAACCACTATGTACTCTTTCTTTATTAGAATATATAACTAATGATTTATTGTCATAAATCAATTTTATTGGTCTTTAAATTTTATCTGAATGTGTAGCCTTTTGAAAAAATTTGACAATCATATTCCATTATACTCTACTTTGCACTCTTCTTGTGCATATATCCTATAATAATCATAAAGATATATAGCTTAAAGTGGATGAGCTACTATATTAACATCTAACATAATCGAAGTCCAAAGTCATAAGGATCTTACACTTAACTGACTTCCTATATGGGAACATGTAATGTTTGTTCTCTAAAAATTGCTCAACAACCTGTTTGATTGCTCTTTAGTGATCCATTCCAAATTACTCAAATATGTACCCAACATCCCAAGAAATGTACCCAATAACTAAATGCACACACATTTGAGTATAGGATTTTTTCTATATATCTTTAGTTTCAAAATCCCTGTTGAGGCATTGATTGGACTCAACTAATCTCATTTAGGAATAGGAATATCTCGTAATTACTTTTCTACTACAAAGTTCAAAATCGATCGAGATAACAACTTGATGAAATTTATAATACCCACACAAAAAAAGGCTTAAGCTCATAAATGGATTTTCCTTAATTTACAAACCAGAGTCTTTGCATCTTTGGACACAAAGTTAACTAGCTACACCATAAATTGCTAAGAAATAGAATCTTTACATGCACCTAATATGACTCAAGGTTAGTATATACCAGCAATGCAATTATTCTTTCTATACAACCAGAGAGAAAGTTGCATTATAATCGTCTTTGTTGTATATAAAGCCCTTTGTAATGACAAGTGCCTTATATCTTCCACATTACCTTTCGTATCCCTTTTGATTTAAATATCTATTTGCAACCAAAAGGTTTTCAAACCTTCAAGTAATAAGACAAGATCCCAAATGTCACATATTTTATGGCTTCAATTGTTGCATCAATCAACTTATGAGAATCAAAACTTTATATGACTAGATAGAAGTTGCTTGGACCATCTTCCATCAACCAAATGTCATTTTCATTTTTATGATATTGTAGAAAGATGATATAATCATCTAACAACGCACTTCTCCTCTCTTTAGTAGATCTCCTTAATGACAGTTCTTCTTGAGATAAATGTGTTTGTTCCGTGTGAGAAATATATTGAACATTATCTGCTAAAATTGCTCTTAAACAATGTCAGAGTAAGATTGTGAGTTTGAACATTGTCAACAACAATAGTGAGAATAGAAGGTTCCTTTTCGAAGACAAATTCTACCCTTGATTCTCCCCCGAAACTCTAAATTCTCAAAAACACTTAGCATTTATGTGAAAATAATTTTGTTGTAAAAGAATGTTTATTCTATTTACTTAACATAAATTTCTCCAAATGAAGACTTTAGATTCTTTGTTTCTTGCGACAACCTTACTTTCATGCACACTAAAAAAGGAACTCACTAAGATACCATTTACCTGATTTTATATTAACTTGATTGTATTGGAAGAGAATTCTAAATTAAATGCATGAGCAAGTCATCAAATGGCTTGGACCTTAGTACCTTTAACTTTGAAGCAAGAAGAGTCATCTTAATGTTGTATACCTCTATACTTCATTGCCTTGAACCTACTTTATTGAAATCGAGCTCGATAAAATTATACTTCATTGCCTTGGACCTACTTCATGTCCTCAAGACTCATTGAGGATAGTTACTCTTTTAGACATAGTGCCCCTAAAGATTTATGGCACATATATGACCATGAGACTCATGGAATTAGATCTATAATGCAAAGTCTAGATTGATGGTACTAAAAACCAAAAATTTAATTTATTTTAGCGTGGGAATATAGTTGATGTTAGTAGATATTTGAAAAGTAGAGAAAATAGAACAAAATAAACATGATAACCTCCTAATAATTAAAATATTTGGGGGCCCATCACAAGATACTTAGAACACCATAAATGTTATCTTAAATGTAGTAATCAAATATTGGTAATAGATCCTGTCATATAATAAGCATTCCTTTGGGCTGACTTGATTGTCCACATGGATATATTTGTCACATATTTATTACCACATGTGCACATGTAGTTATGACAAGTATTGAATCCTTCATTGGGTTAGGCAATACCCGCTTGAAATTAGATACCAACAAACATCTTATGTTTTAAAAAGAGTGATCCATGCGCAAGAGAACTACTTTGGCACATGTTGCTTCAATCAATATATTTTGAAACATTAGATGAAAAATAAACTGATTTACATGAGAGAGCCTACTTCGGTATTATGATGCTTTTAGTCGATTTATTTTCCTAAATAATAGATTACAACTTCAATTCAACAATCCAAAATTGAAAGTTCAATTTGCCTAAGACAACCCCTTCGCGTCCAAAATCTTGGATGCCACCTTAGTGGCATAACTTCACAAGCAAATTGATCTTCAATGGCTAAGCATTGGGGCTTTAAAACCCCATTTTTGGGTTAGGGTTTTACCCGATTTTAGTTTTTCCTTATTCGGGTTAGTATTGAGTCAGTTCGAACAAGCTTGAGCCAGACTAATTTTCAGAATATGAGTATGGGGCCCAGATGGCCATATGAGCATATTATGGAGGCTGAGTATGCCCGACATGCATATGATAGTTTTAATTATGGTACCGTATAGAATGAGTTATCATTGTATATACGAGGTATACATATGATTTTTATGAGTTAGCCAGGATTTTAGGCCTAAATCTAGGTCATTTCAGTGTTTAGCATCCGTTCGGGATTTTCTAGGTATTTCATTTGCATGCAGCATAGGAATTTCGGATCACTCGATTGTGCCCCTGTAGGCCCATCTCGATTGCGTTTAGGGTTTTGAGGCACATTTACCCTTCTTACCTTGATTCCCACCTATAGAATTAATTTTAGAACTCTAGTCAGTTTCAACTTCGGACGGCTTTGATCCGAGCTTTCCGTCCGTATGTATATTGCATATACCCATAGGTGGGTCCCACTAGGACACAAGTTGTTAGACATCCCGATCGTGCCACGTGGCAAGATTGGGCTGCGCACTCAACCGTAGCATCACCCATCGATTTATAGAAGTTTTCTCCCGTTTTCAGTGCTTTCCACCATTACTGCCGCCACCACTTGGACTCGCTGCCGGTGCCCTCCTTTGGCCACCTATTTAGTATGGTCGTGATTGCCTCATGGCCGGCTTTCCATTCTTACGACTCACAACCACCGGCGTCGCCACAGTGGCCATCAACAACTGAGTTTTTTTATCACAATTTATCACTGCCGCTGCCACCTATCAGGCCATTTTCCAGCGATGGTGAGCTGCCTCCGACCGATCTGACCACCTACACAGCTCCCCTCACCGGGATCTATATTTTTAGACAACCCACGATGACCACCACGACTGCGATCACCACCAGTGACGTCGCTGCACCCGGCGGCAACATAAACCTCTTTTTGGCTATTTTCTGGCCATCCAGTGGCCGAACTTCTCCAATCGTCATCACCAGCACCTCCACCATGACACCCCCTATCGATCCCGACTATTGGCAACCCCAATCATTCCATTGTCAACGTTTTCTGGCAACGGGCACCGCCACCCCCTCGTCATGTGAGTGTCATGTCTGCCAAGTCAATGCAGCAATTTATTTAACCCAGACTGGGTTGGTTCAGCCCTTTCAGTTTGGTCTGGTTAAGCTCAATTTGGTCCGATTCAGATTATTTTCACACCGTTTTCTTGTGTTCTTGCACTATTTTCGGTAATTCGAGAACTTCTATATTAGTTTAGATGTATATTCACATGATTTACCATAATTGGATGTTATGATGATTTTTCTTTATTTATTGTTTTATTTAAATATTTATTTTTATTTACCATCATTTTTATTATATGAGATGAATGTTTACATGATTATTTGTTATTATTAACATTATATTTACTTATGAATATTAGTCTAATTATGTGTACTAAAGTGTGTGTGTATATATATACATATATACATACATATATATATATATATATATATATTTGTTCACTATGTGTATGTTATTATATATTTATATTTAATTATGTATTCTTGTATTGTATGACTATGATATTATTAATATTCATGATTAATGAGTGTTAACTATTTGTTTGTTTGTTTATTTATTTATTCAATTATTATATATTTATTTATTTATATGTTTTCTAACATGGGTCTGTGTTGATGTTTACTTTTATTTACTCGTGTATTTATATAATGTAATTATATTATTATTTTATGATTAGAGTACTATTTATGCTCGTGCTTATGTATTTATTTATTATTTATTATTATTATATCTTGATTTTCATGCCATAAGTTTGGTTATAGGTTTGTTAGCATTGTTTTCTTTATTACGATATATTGATGATATGATCACACACCACGAGAATGCATCATATAGAGATGCTAGTATTTTACTTAGTAGTAGGTTCCAATGTAGGTTTCAGAGTCTAAACTCGCTGATGTGCAGATACGCTTGGAGCTTGGACCACAGGTCCGTAGGCCTCTCCCTCTATGCTTGACTCTTTACGTATCAAGTTTAATCATGTGTTATACATAGGATGGCATCGGCGGCGTTTTATTGCATCCCTCCAATGTCAAGGTGTTTAGCTGTGTTTTTTATACATGTTTAATAAAGTTACCACGATGAGATCCTTTGTTGGTTTTTGAACTAAAGCTAAAAAATATATGATACAAGCCTCTTTCCTAAGCCTATTATATGAATACGCGCATTTTTATGGATTTTACGAATAAAAGAATGAACAGTTTAGGGATATGTATGAATCACACTAGTACTCCTTCAAATCCTGAGATAGTGTGGTGTATGACGGTACTTTGTAATGCAACACATTTCTCGAATTTGTGGCACTAACTTAACTATTCCTTTTTTCACTCGAGTACCGTAGTGGGTGATATGGAAGATGTGAGGGCGTAAGGGTTATATGTATGAATATGATTATGAGTCGCGCATGTGAGCCGGTACTTGCTTAAATATGTTTGCTTACCACCCAATGTGAGGTATTCTTAAAGTTTCATAAGTTTTAATGGGTAATGGAATACCCATTTGCCAGAATGTATTAGTTATTTTTCGGACCGGTAACACTCGTTACTGACGTTTTTCATATAATATATGTAGGTCTTGCAAATCCTGAGTCGACTTTGGTGGATGGACAAATAAATGCTACACACACTTGAGTTCAATACATTTATTTCTTTTCTTACTTCTTCTAATATTTGATGTGTTGTAATGCTTATTTAATAATGTCTTCCATTCTCATGACACCAAGAGGGTTGTTTTGATATACTTCATCGATCGAGTCAGTACCGATCGATAACTTTAAACATGACTTGACTCGATCGTAACATTACGATTCTTAGGTGAACCAAAATCGGGGTGTTATAGGGGCCACTACAATTGTCAAAACATAGCCTTCTAAAATGTTTGGACTAAAGCCCAATGCGCTAACTATAACCTTACGATCATGGCAATTTGAAACCATAGATGTCACAATCCAAAACCTTAGTTCTCAATGATCCAACATGAAGAGGTTCTATTCCCACTCTATTAGAGAACTTGATTAATAAATACCAAAAATCATCCTTCCTGTTAAATCATCAAGGGAAACAAAACTAAAATAAACTAAATGCGGAAGCATACCGTAATTCCTATGAATAGATCCATTACTCTAGTCTTGGATCTATCAAATTGTTGAGCATGATTATGTATTTTTTTGTTAGTGATGGGATGTAAGAAAAGAAAAGCCACACACCCAATTTGGTGACCATGACCCTTTTTTATAAATGGTGCAACTTCACGCTCATGAACGACACTAAACATGATTGAGACCGCACAATTTCCCTTATTTCTAATTCAACCCATCATAGAAAATAAATAAGGGAAAATATAATAAATAACCATGTGCTGAATTTGACATAAATACCTTACTTCAAATTTTCTTAAACAAATTTCTTCTTACATTCTATATGCTGAATGGTATTTACATTTTTTTCAAAAAAATTCTTCAAACATAAATTATAGTTGTTTAAAAATTTTTAATTTTCAATGAAATATAATAAGTTCATATTAAAATTTAAAACAACCAAATATATACATTTGATTTTTTTTATTTGGAATTTTGATCAATTAAATTTCAAATAAAATCTAAAATTTTACATTTTGAACTACAACTAAATAATAATATAATTTTAGAATCAATTCATCATTACAAATCTCTTTCTTTTGATATATAAAATAAGTAAAGATTATAACTTTTATTTATTATCATCGTTGTTTTGAATAAAAATGTAATTTTTATGGGTATTTTTGTGATTGCATAAAAAATAATGGGTATTTGGTCATGATTGATATTAAAGTTTTAAAATAGCTATGTGTGATACGAGTATGAAAATTTTGCTATTTTTGAAAGAAAAATTTGAAATCTAGACATCTATGAAATTTTCCAAAGAAATAATTGCTTAAATTTCTACACATTTCATAACCCCATACTCATATTAAATATTCGTAATTCAAATAACTTAATCTTTATTAGACCAATTTTAATTGGGACTTATACTTAATAATGATAACTTATAATATGCAATTATTATGATATATACATATATATTAGTTCAAAACCTAACACTAGATCCATGAAGACCAATCATTATGTTCTCTGTCCATTCCTTAAAAGTTTTCACTTTTAATATGGGAATTGAATTGATGTTGACAAAAATGATAGAAAGAAATGTGATAACCGAAAAAAACAAAGAACAAACATGTTTAGAGTCTAATACTTTGAATAATGGGAGGGCCATCACAAGATACATAGGACAACATTAACATTATAAATGATATCTTAAAAGTAGTAATCAACTATTAACAATAAGTCATATTAAATAATAAGTCTTCCTTTAGGCTGACTTGATTGTCTACATGGATACATTGAATAATCATCAAATATTATATCACATGTGCGTAGGTAGTTCTGCCAAGTATTGACACATTCCTTTAAGCCCGGCAATACCACATATTTGATGCCAAGTAAATATAGCTTCCACGTGGACTCCCAATAAGTAACATCCCAAAACGAACTAGACCAAAGGCGTTCACATATCAAATCGGTTGAGCAAATTTTTAAATTCATTTATGATGAATATTATTAGAGAACAATGTCAAAAACTCTACAAAACCCCGATAAAATGCCCGGGATCTTTAAATCATTATGGTGTCTTAGTGTTGAAAATCAATTTAAATTGAGTAACTATTAACTGCAATGATAATGCATATTGTAAAATAATATATGAAAAATCAAATGACATAATATTGTAGAACTAATAGCCACCAATATCCGAGTGAAGCAAAGCATTCCCACAATGACTCTAGCTACTAAGCAGGATATAATACCTAGATTTTTTTTTCAAAAAAATGTCAGTAACAAACTAAACCGGTCCTCACATAGCCAATATATCAATAAATGAGCTGCAAACAGCTTATGATATAAAATCATATGTGCATAACTCCACCTAGAGAACATTCATAAGGCAATGAGAGGCTTACTTGACAAGGGCAAGCATTAGCGAGAGTATCCTACAGCATAATTCAATAATATAGTAAAGTGCAAATAGTACAACAATAGGGTATAAATAGTACAGTGGTTCGATACAAAATAGTATAGTAATCCCCTGGTATTATCATCAACATGGGTCTCATTAATATGCCCTCTAGAGTGTACGCATATAGAGACAATAAAACTTAGCAATGTAGTACAAAAAGGATCTGTAATCCCTGGAAACCCCATAAGGGTTCCTAGACGTCATCAGTCAATAGATAAAAAAGTAACAATAGGTGCCCAGACATTCAGTCCGCAAGTATAACAATAACAAATAAGTAGTTGAACATCAAGTTAACCGATGAAACAGTAACAGTATTAGTACAACAACAGTAACAATAACAATGATAGTGACAATATCAATAACAATAACAATGACAATGTCAATATTATAAACAATGCAATAATAGTTGTAATATTAGTATCAATAACAGTAACACTAATATTAATTGTAATAGTAACAATAACAATAATAATTACGGCGGCAATAACCGTAACAATGATGATAATGATAACAATTTTAACAAGAATGATAATGTCAATGGTAACGATAACCGTAACCATTGCGGTAATGATATTGATTGTGGCAACAATAACCATGGCACGAAAGAGACAATAAAAATAAGATAATAATAACGTTACAATATCAGTAATAGGGACTCTAATTTCACCAATTTAATGACACAATCATGTGAGATTTAGTATAACTCCATATGGTTGGTGCAAACCCCAATATAATATTCATTTAGCAGAAATGGAGAATGTGTCTTCCAGCTCAGGGCAGTTAGTCAACATCAGCAAGTAGCTCTGCGTAATACTAAATCAGACTCTGTATAACATATAATACATGTTGTGCAGTATACAGTAATTTCAACAATTATAACAGTAAATCAGTTGGAATAATTCGATTTATTAGTCAATAGTCAACAATCGGAACGTTCAATCATTCAATTTGATCAACTTAATCAAAGCGATCAAAACAGTAGACAATCAATTGAAACAGTCCAATGATCAGTCAATTAAATGGTAAACAGTCAAACGGTCAATCAATCAAAGAGTCCAATTCAAGAAAGTAGGTCATCATGTTAAACCCTAAAGTCAGAAAATGCAACTTTAATAAATAGTCACAACTCGAATGAGTGTAGAATAATCCAAACTATATACTAAGTACTATAGCAAGTAGTAACATGCAAATTATTTATTAGCAATAAATAACTGATAAATAAATAATAATGTTCATGCTATAAATAAGAAGGAACACCACAAATCAGTCATATACAGAAAATAGAATAATTCTTGAATGCTATCTAGAACAATAAACTAAGTATTTACAATGCTCAATAAGTAATTGGAAGCTCACGAAAACTTTTACAATTCAAATAAGTTATTGACTCAAGTCAATAAATTCAATAAATAATCAATAAATACGGTAAAATAAACCATAAATCAGGAAAAAAATATGAGCATGTCACAAACATACCAACATAGTGATATGCATGCACATAGGAGTCGAGGATTAGAAAATATACCTTGAACCATCCTAAAATGATGAAAAATTGAGTCAAAATGATCGAAAATCTATTGAGCCAAACCGACCCGAGTCGAGTCAGTAAACAAGTAAATGGGTCGGCCTTGTCGGGACCTAGTCCTCGGCAAAGCCGACCCCAATCACTCGGGCCCGATGTACCCGAGCACCGACGGGGTAGCCGGAGAGGAGACCGGGGGCATTTGCACAGCAGGATGGCGGCGAAGGTTGGAGGCAGTAGTGTCAACAACGGCAAACACCAGTGGTAACGGCGACAGGAGGTAGCTGGAATCATGACACAAACTAGCTAGCCGGCGATGGTCGAAGGCCCGAGTGGGCGGAGCCTCAAGGCCGTCCAGTGGTTCGGATCGGTAGACGATGACACGATGAAGCTGATGGGATGGTCGGCGACCATGACTGGCCAGAATCCGCCCTAAAAAGTGGTGATCGCCTGCTGCAACAACGGTGATTGGAAGCTAATTGGGGTAAGCAAGGGTCACGATCAGTCAAGTCGACGAAACGGTGACGATGGTGGTGAAAGCTTCTGTGATTGGAGCTATGGTGGGTGGGAATTGGCCCCGGAAGGTGGCGGTCGAAAAATGATCAACACAACACCACCGGGGACTGCAGTCGGGGTCTGCGGCATTAGCTCTGTCGTGTCACGACGGTCCCGACGATAGCTAGGGCGACAGCAAAAGCGGCCCTGGCGACGGAAAACAACACGATACACGATTGGTGGCCGTGATCAAGGTGGCAAATTTGGGCCCCAATTTCCGGCGAATGGCTTGGTGGTGGCTGGCGGGGTTGATCGGGGATGATAGTCGGGACGATGAGGACTTGAGCAGGGGTCGTGGCAGCTGGCATGGCCTGCGGTAACCTGCTGACGGCGTTGTGTTGATCATGTTTTTGGGGGAATTTTCGGCCAACTGTACGCCAACCAAAACATGATCATGTTGGCCGAAAATTCCCCCAAAAACATGATCATATTTTTGTTGGGATTAACCAAACAAACCAAATACAAATCCCCTTATTTCAACATATAAGGATGAAAAGTACCAAGCAAATAGAGAGAGACGACAAGATAATTTTACGTGGAAAACCCCAAATTTGGGGAAAAAACCACGGGGCAAACAACCAGATCAAATTCACTATATCACAATTTTGATACAGAATAGATCCACAGGAGAACAAACTCCCCAATACTAATTTACTGTACTTTCTACAAAATTGGTATAAAGTCGTAGAAGACAATAAAGGAAGAATATTACAGATTAAGAACTTGGCGAAGTTACCATTGACGATTGCAAGCCAATCTCAACAAAGCATCCACCTTTCTTCAATCCACACAATTTCCTTTCTCCCTTTACAGTAGTTTTCTCCAAAACCCAAAAACCAGAAAATACCAAAGAAGAAAAGAGTCGTACGTTGCTTTTATCCCATTTAACTAACCAAATCTGGAAAATCTTGGTTTTTGCCCAAAATAGGGTTGTAAGCTCATGTATTTATGGAGGAGGGACAACCCAACAAACCTCCCCTTCCCAACTCCATAAAATACCTCTAGCCAGCATGGGAAGCTCCATCCATGCCTGCTCCATTCCTGCAGTAAACATGTTTCTCCTTTGACACAACTTTAGTCATCATGTCTGAAACATTTCTTTCAGTATGAATTTTTGTTAGCTCAAGAGATTTACTTTCCAACACATTTCTTATCCAGTGATATCTCACATCAATGTGCTTGCTCCTTGAATGAAAACTTGAATTCTTACTCAGGTGAATTGCACTCTGGCTATCACAGTGTACAATGTATCTCTCCTGTTCAATGCCAATTTCATTCAAAAATCTCTTTGTCCATAGCATCTCCTTGCAAGCCTCTGTAGCAGCAATAAATTCGGCTTCAGTTGTGGATAATGCAACACACTTTTGCAACCTACACTGCCAAGACACAGCCCCATTAGCAAAATTAACAATAAACCCAGATGTTGACCTTCTTGTTTCCAAGTCACCTGCCATGTCTGCATCGGTGTAGCCAACCTATAAAGGTTTATCACTTCCAAAACACAAACACATTTTGGACGTACCTCTCAAGTACCTCATTATCCATTTAACTGCTAGCCAATGTTCTTTGCTCGGATTTGCTAAATGTCTGCTAACCATTCCAACTGCATATGTTATATCAGGCCTTGTACAAACCATAGCATACATTAAACTACCAACTGCAGAAGCATAAGGAACCTTTCTCATTTCCTTCATTTCTGTTTCACTTAAGTCACTTTTCTTCAACTTGAAGTGACCCCCAAGTGGAACTCCAACCGGCTTTGCATCTTTCATGTTGAATTTTTCAAGTACCTTTTCTATGTACTTTTGCTGTGACACCCAAAGCTTTCTAGCTCCCCTGTCACGCTGAATGGAATTCCCAAGATTTGCTTTGCCGGTCCCAAATCCTTCATTGCAAAAGATTTGTTCAAGTTCTTCTTTAAACTTGCAATCTTGGCTCCATCATGTCCTACAATCAACATGTCATCCACATAAAGCAACAGAATAATAAAGTCACCATCATCAAACCTCTTCATGAACACACAGTGATCAGAAACAGATTTCTTGTACCCATTCTTTTCCATAAAAGAATCAAACTTTTTATACCACTGTCTAGGAGCTTGCTTCAAACCATACAAACTCTTTTTCAGTCTGCACACCATCTGTTCCTTTCCTCTGACTTTAAAACCCTCTGGTTGCTCCATGTATATGATCTCCTCAAGATCACCATGAAGAAAGGCCGTCTTCACATCTAACTGTTCAACTTCCAAATTCAAACTTGCAGCCAAAGCCAGAACAATTCTAATAGAAGACATTTTAACGATAGGAGAAAAAATTTCATCAAAATCAATACCTTTCTTCTGTCCGAAGCCCTTCACCACCAACCTTGCCTTGTACCTTAGTTGTGTGTTATTTTCTTAATATTTGATCCTGTAGACCCATTTATTCCTTAATATTCTCTTCCCCTTAGGAAGATCCACCAACTAATAAGTGTGATTATCATGCAAAGATTTCATCTCATCTTGCATTGCCTTCAACCACTTCTCCTTTTCTACATGAGCTTTGACCTCACTGAAATTTTCTGGTTCTCCACATTCAGTAATTGTCACATATTCTGATGATGGATATCTTGTTGATGGAACTGGTTCACGAGCTGATCTCCTCACATTAGTTGGCTGCCCTTGATCAGAATCTCCATGTTCCTATCCAACATCATTAACAAACTCATTAGAAATATCATCAGACACCACATCCTCACCCTCATCATCACTCGGTGGGAAAATAATTGTGTCATCCTGAGCCGCCTTTTCACTTCTAGCTGAGGTTGAAGGATCTTTTATCTTTTCCAAGCTTTCCTGAGATTTAGTTTGAGGAACTTCTTCCTTGCCAAACTCCTCAACTGTTTGATCCTCTCTGAAAACTACATCTCTGCTTCGAATCAGTTTTCTATTCTTAGGATCCCAAAGTTTGTATCCAAACTTATCATCACCATATCCCAGAAAGATACATTCCACGGCTCTAGAGTCAAGCTTAGCCCTTTGTTCCTTGGGCACATGTGCAAAGGCTTTACAACCAAAGACTCTCAAATGAGAATAACTGACCTTTTTGTAACTCCAAATCCTTTCTGGTATGTCACTGTCCAGAGCATGTGTGGGAGATCTGTTGATTAAATAACAAGCTGTGCTCATGGCTTCACCCCAGAAGCTTTTAGGCAACTTAGCTGAAGACAACATACTCCTAACCCTCTCAGAGATGGTCCTGTTCATTCTTTTAGCCACTCCATTATGTTGAGGAGTATAAGGAACCGTCTTCTCATGCCTAATCTCATGCTTGCTACAATATTCATCAAACTCAACAGAACAATATTCACCACCATTATCACTTCTAAGACAATTCAAGAGCTTACCGGTTTCTCTTTCAACCAATACATGAAAATTCTTAATGATGCGAAAAACATCACTTTTATTTTTCATGCCATAAGCCCACACCTTCCTAGAAGTATCATCAATAAAAGTGACAGAATAAATAGAACCGCCAAGAGATTTTACCTCCATAGGCCCACACACATCAAAGTGTACCAACTCAAGAACTTTTGACTTCCTTGTACTTGTGCTTGCAAAGGATGTCCTACGTTGTTTCCCGACCAAACAATGGTCACAAGAACTAATTGTGATGTCCTTGACCTTGGGAAGGAGATTTAACTTCTTCAAAGTCTCTAGTCCCTTCTCACTCATGTGTCCCAATCGACGGTGCCACAAATCAGCAGTGGAATCAAATGAGGAGATATTAACCTCCCCTCGAACCAGACTCGTCTCAGTTTTGTACAAACTGCAACACTTCTTCCCTTTAGCAACAACAAGAGAACCTTTCACAAGTTTCCACACACCTTGTGCAAATTGTGAACCAAATCCTTCATCATCAAGCACTCCGGTTGACAACAAACTCATCCTTAAATCTTGAATATGTCTGACCTTTTTAAGCACCAATCTGTAACCCGTGTTTGTTACTATATGCACATCTCCAAGTCCCACAATTTTGGAAGTGTCACTATTTCCCATCTTCACTATTTCCAAATCTGAGGATTCATAGGTTGTAAAGAAATTTTTGCTTGGAGTTGCATGAAATGATGCTCCCGAGTCAACTACCCAACTAGCATCACAATCGGCCGTCAAACAATCATTCCCACAATCAGAAAGAATTACCATGTCATCATGCACAACATTAGTATTCGTTTCTCCTTGATCCTTGTTGTCCTTATTTTTCACGTCTTTCTTGAGCTTCCAACAATCCTTCTTCATATGACCTGTCTTGTCACAATAATAACACTTCAAGTGCTTCCTGGATTTAGACCTTCCTCGACTCTTGTCCCTTCTGTCTGTGTCTCTATTTCTCGATCTACCTCTTGCCTCTTCTGACACTAATGCATGAGACCCTGAAGTTGGTAGAGATTTTCTTCTCTCCTCCTCATTCAGTAAACTGCTTGTTACCATGTCCATTGTGAGTTTTCCATCCGGAGCAGCATTGCTGAAAGATATCACCAATGTTTCCCAACTCTCTGGCAAAGTGTTGAGGAGCAGGATAGCTTGCCATTCCTCATCTAGAGTCATCTTCATCCTGGCAAGTTGAGTAATAATACTCTTCATCTCATTGAGATGCTCACTTATGTCAGTTCCATCCTTATACCTCAAATTCACCAATTTCCTTATCAAAAGGGTCTTATTGCCAGCAGTGTTCCTCTCATAAACTTCTTGGAGTTTATCCCATATTGCTTTTGAGGATGTCAATTCAGAAACATGATGATACACAACTTCATCTACCCATTGTCTCAAACAGGCCATAGCCTTCCTATCCAATTTATTCCAGTCTTTTTAGTCACCTCTGCAGGTTTCTGACCAGTGATAGGTTCATATAAATCCTTGGAATATAGATGATCAATCATCTTTCCTTTCCAATAATGCCAGTTACTAGGCCCCTTAAGAGATATCATCTTAACATACTTCTCATCAGCCATCTTGTTGAAATATAAATCACAGACACACCAACTAGGCTTTTAGAAATTTCGTCCAACACCTAGTGGGCATCAAATATGAACAACCAAAACTTGCAAACCTGTTGGCTCTGATACCACTTGTTGGGATTAACTAAACAAACCAAATACAAATCCCCTTATTTCAACATATAAGGATGAAAAGTACCAAGCAAATAGAGAGAGACGACAAGATAATTTTACGTGGAAAACCCCAAATTTGAGGAAAAACCACGGGGCAAACAACCAGATCAAATTCACTATATCACAATTTTAATATAGAATAGATCCACAAGAGAACAAACTCCTCAATACCAATTTACTGTACTTTCTACAAAATTGGTATAAAGTCGTAGCAGACAATAAAGGAAGAATATTACAGATTAAGAACTTGGCGAAGTTACCATTGACGATTGCAAGCCAATCTCAACAAAGCATCCACCTTTCTTCAATCCACACAATTTCCTTTCTCCCTTTACAGTAGTTTTTCTCCAAAACCCAAAGACCAGAAAAAACCAAAGAAGAAAAGCGTCGTACGTTGCTTTTATCCCTTTTAACTAACCAAATCTGGAAAATCTTGGTTTTTGCCCAAAACAGGGTTGTAAGTTCATGTATTTACGGAGGAAGGACAACCGAACAGTTTTGGATGCGCGTCTGGCATGGCCGGCGGCAACCTGCTTGCTGGTGTAAAGTTGGCCGAAAATTCCCATTAGAACCCGAACAGCAAGATGAATCAAAGAGACACATGTGCTCCTCAGCCCATTCTTAAAAGCATCGAGGTGTATAACTGTTGGGATTAACCAAACAAACCAAATACAAATCCCCTTACTTCAACATATAAGGATGAAAAGTACCAAGCAAATAGAGAGAGACGACAAGATAATTTTACGTGGAAAACCCCAAATTTGAGGAAAAAACCACGGGGCAAACAACCAGATCAAATTCACTATATCACAATTTTGATACAGAATAGATCCACAGGAGAACAAACTCCCCAATACCAATTTACTGTACTTTCTACAAAATTGGTATAAAGTCGTAGAAGACAATAAAGGAAGAATATTACAGATTAAGAACTTGGCGAAGTTACCATTGACGATTGCAAGCCAATCTCAACAAAGCATCCACCTTTCTTCAATCCACACAATTTCCTTTCTCCCTTTGCAGTAGTTTTTCTCCAAAACCCAAAGACCAGAAAAAACCAAAGAAGAAAAGCGTCGTACGTTGCTTTTATCCCTTTCAACTAACCAAATCTGGAAAATCTTGGTTTTTGCCCAAAATAGGGTTGTAAGTTCATGTATTTATGGAGGAGGGACAACCCAACAAACCTCCCCTTCCCAACTCCATAAAATACCTCTAGCCAGCATGGGAAGCTCCATCCATGCCTGCTCCATTCCTGCAGTAAACATGTTTCTCCTTTGACACAACTTTAGTCATCATGTCTGAAACATTTCTTTCAGTATGAATTTTTGTTAGCTCAAGAGATTTACTTTCCAACACATTTCTTATCCAGTGATATCTCACATCAATGTGCTTGCTCCTTGAATGAAAACTTGAATTCTTACTCAGGTGAATTGCACTCTGGCTATCACAGTGTACAATGTATCTCTCCTGTTCAATGCCAATTTCATTCAAAAATCTCTTTGTCCATAGCATCTCCTTGCAAGCCTCTGTAGCAGCAATAAATTCGGCTTCAGTTGTGGATAATGCAACACACTTTTGCAACCTACACTGCCAAGACACAGCCCCATTAGCAAAATTAACAATAAACCCAGATGTTGACCTTCTTGTTTCCAAGTCACCTGCCATGTCTGCATCGGTGTAGCCAACCAATAAAGGTTTATCACTTCCAAAACACAAACACATTTTGGACGTACCTCTCAAGTACCTCATTATCCATTTAACTGCTAGCCAATGTTCTTTGCTCGGATTTGCTAAATGTCTGCTAACCATTCCAACTGCATATGCTATATCAGGCCTTGTACAAACCATAGCATACATTAAACTACCAACTGCAGAAGCATAAGGAACCTTTCTCATTTCCTTCATTTCTGTTTCACTTAAGTCACTTTTCTTCAACTTGAAGTGACCCCCAAGTGGAACTCCAACCGGCTTTGCATCTTTCATGTTGAATTTTTCAAGTACCTTTTCTATGTACTTTTGCTGTGACACCCAAAGCTTTCTAGCTCCCCTGTCACGCTGAATGGACATTCCCAAGATTTGCTTTGCCGGTCCCAAATCCTTCATTGCAAAGGATTTGTTCAAGTTCTTCTTTAAACTTGCAATCTTGGCTCCATCATGTCCTACAATCAACATGTCATCCACATAAAGCAACAGAATAACAAAGTCACCATCATCAAACCTCTTCATGAACACACAGTGATCAGAAACAGATTTCTTGTACCCATTCTTTTCCATAAAAGAATCAAACTTTTTATACCACTGTCTAGGAGCTTGCTTCAAACCATACAAACTCTTTTTCAGTCTGCACACCATCTGTTCCTTTCCTCTGACTTTAAAACCCTCTGGTTGCTCCATGTATATGGTCTCCTCAAGATCACCATGAAGAAAGGCCGTCTTCACATCTAACTGTTCAACTTCCAAATCCAAACTTGCAGCCAAAGCCAGAACAATTCTAATAGAAGACATTTTAACAACAGGAGAAAAAATTTCATCGAAATCAATACCTTTCTTCTGTCCGAAGCCCTTCACCACCAACCTTGCCTTGTACCTTGGTTGTGTGTTATTTTCTTCATATTTGATCCTGTAGACCCATTTATTCCTTAATATTCTCTTCCCCTTAGGAAGATCCACCAACTCATAAGTGTGATTATCATGCAAAGATTTCATCTCATCTTGCATTGCCTTCAACCACTTCTCCTTTTCTACATGAGCTTTGACCTCACTGAAATTTTCTGGTTCTCCACATTCAGTAATTGTCACATATTCTGATGATGGATATCTTGTTGATGGAACTGGTTCACGAGCTGATCTCCTCACATTAGTTGGCTGCCCTTGATCAGAATCTCCATGTTCCTGTCCAACATCATTAACAAACTCATTAGAAATATCATCAGACACCACATCCTCACCCTCATCATCACTCGGTGGGGAAATAATTGTGTCATCCTGAGCCGCCTTTTCACTTCTAGCTGAGGTTGAAGGATCTTTTATCTTTTCCAAGCTTTCCTGAGATTTAGTTTGAGGAACTTCTTCCTTGCCAAAGTCCTCAACTGTTTGATCCTCCCTGAAAACTACATCTCTGCTTCGAATCAGTTTTCTATTCTTAGGATCCCAAAGTTTGTATCCAAACTTATCATCACCATATCCCAGAAAGATACATTCCACGGCTCTAGAGTCAAGCTTAGCCCTTTGCTCCTTGGGCACATGTGCAAAGGCTTTACAACCAAAGACTCTCAAATGAGAATAACTGACCTTTTTGTCACTCCAAATCCTTTCTGGTATGTCACTGTCCAGAGCATGTGTGGGAGATCTGTTGATTAAATAACAAGCTGTGCTCATGGCTTCACCCCAGAAGCTTTTAGGCAACTTAGCTGAAGACAACATACTCCTAACCCTCTCAGAGATGGTCCTGTTCATTCTTTCAGCCACTCCATTATGTTGAGGAGTATAAGGAACCGTCTTCTCATGCCTAATCCCATGCTTGCTACAATATTCATCAAACTCAACAGAACAATATTCACCACCATTATCACTTCTAAGACATTTCAAGAGCTTACCGGTTTCTCTTTCAACCAATACATGAAAATTCTTAAAGATGCCAAAAACATCACTTTTATTTTTCATGCCATAAGCCCACACCTTCCTAGAAGTATCATCAATAAAAGTGACAAAATAAATAGAACCGCCAAGAGATTTTACCTCCATAGGCCCACACACATCAGAGTGTACCAACTCAAGAACTTTTGACTTCCTTGTACTTGTGCTTGCAAAGGATGTCCTACGTTGTTTCCCGACCAAACAATGGTCACAAGAACTAATTGTGATGTCCTTGACCTTGGGAAGGAGATTTAACTTCTTCAAAGTCTCTAGTCCCTTCTCACTCATGTGTCCCAATCGACGGTGCCACAAATCAGCAGTGGAATCAAATGAGGAGATATTAACCTCCCCTCGAACCAGACTCGTCTCAGTTTTGTACAAACTGCAACACTTCTTCCCTTTAGCAACAACAAGAGAACCTTTCACAAGTTTCCACACACCTTGTGCAAATTGTGAACCAAATCCTTCATCATCAAGCACTCCGGTTGACAACAAACTCATCCTTAAATCTGGAATATGTCTGACATTTTTAAGCACCAATCTGTAACCCGTGTTTGTTACTATATGCACATCTCCAAGTCCCACAATTTTGGAAGTATCACTATTTCCCATCTTCACTATTCCCAAATCTGAAGATTCATAGGTAGTAAAGAAATTTTTGCTTGGAGTTGCATGAAATGATGCTCCCGAGTCAACTACCCAACTAGCATCACAATCGGCCGTCAAACAATCATTCCCACAATCAGAAAGAATCACCATGTCATCATGCACAACATTAGTGTTCGTTTCTCCTTGATCCTTGTTGTCCTTATTTTTCAAGTCTTTCTTGAGCTTCCAACAATCCTTCTTCATATGACCTGTCTTGTCACAATAATAACACTTCAAGTGCTTCCTGGATTTAGACCTTCCTCGACTCTTGTCCCTTCTGTCTGTGTCTCTATTTCTCGATCTACCTCTTGCCTCTTCTGACACTAATGCATGAGACCCTGAAGTTGGTAGAGATTTTCTTCTCACCTCCTCATTCAGTAAACTGCTTGTTACCATGTCCATTGTGAGTTTTCCATCCGGAGCAGCATTGCTCAAAGATATCACCAATGTTTCCCAACTCTCTGGCAAAGTGTTGAGGAGCAGGATAGCTTGCCATTCCTCATCTAGAGTCATCTTCATCCTGGCAAGTTGAGTAATAATACTCTTCATCTCATTGAGATGCTCACTTATGTCAGTTCCATCCTTATACCTCAAATTCACCAATTTCCTTATCAAAAGGGTCTTATTGCCAGCAGTGTTCCTCTCATAAACTTCTTGGAGTTTATCCCATATTGCTTTTGAGGATGTCAATTCAGAAACATGATGATACACAACTTCATCTACCCATTGTCTCAAACAGGCCATAGCCTTCCTATCCAATTTATTCCAGTCTTTTTCAGTCACCTCTGCCGGTTTCTGACCAGTGATAGGTTCATATAAATCCTTGGAATATAGATGATCAATCATCTTTCCTTTCCAATAATGCCAGTTACTAGGCCCCTTAAGAGATATCATCTTAACATACTTCTCATCAGCCATCTTGTTGAAATATAAATCACAGACACACCAACTAGGCTTTTAGAAATTTCGTCGAACACCTAGTGGGCATCAAATATCAACAACCAAAACTTGCAAACCTGTTGGCTCTGATACCACTTGTTGGGATTAACCAAACAAACCAAATACAAATCCCCTTATTTCAACATATAAGGATGAAAAGTACCAAGCAAATAGAGAGAGACGACAAGATAATTTTACGTGGAAAACCCCAAATTTGGGGAAAAACCACGGGGCAAACAACCAGATCAAATTCACTATATCACAATTTTGATACAGAATAGATCCACAGGAGAACAAACTCCCCAATACCAATTTACTGTACTTTCTACAAAATTGGTATAAAGTCGTAGAAGACAATAAAGGAAGAATATTACAGATTAAGAACTTGGCGAAGTTACCATTGACGATTGCAAGCCAATCTCAACAAAGCATTCACCTTTCTTCAATCCACACAATTTTCTTTCTCCCTTTGCAGTAGTTTTTCTCCAAAACCCAA